>JACXGI010001140.1:32906-43402 GCA_016801175.1 Esox masquinongy
TTATCACATTATGTTACTCTAACAGATGGAGCAGATGTTATCGCATTATGTTACTCTAACAGATGGAGCAGATGTTATTGCATTATGTTACTCTAACAGATGGAGCAGATGTTATCACATTATGTTACTCTAACAGATGTTATCACATTATGTTACTCTAACAGATGGAGCAGATGTTATCGCATTATTTTACTCTAACAGATGGAGCAGATGTTATTGCATTATGTTACTCTAACAGATGGAGCAGATGTTATCACATTATGTTACTCTAACAGATGGAGCAGATGTTATCGCATTATGTTACTCTAACAGATGGAGCAGATGTTATCGCATTATGTTACTCTAACAGATGGAGCAGTTGTTATCGCATTATGTTACTCTAACAGATGGCGCAGATGTCAGATGAAATGCTGATGAAATGATAGAAACACCATTAACCATGAACATTTCAGAAATAGGAATTTGTTCTTAACTGACCTGCCTGGTAAAATAAAGTACAATGTAGTCATTACTTTACATTTAAGTCATTGAGTCAGAGAGACCCTACACTGGTACCTGATGAGAGTTCAGATGTTGTCTCATACCGAATTATAGTATGAGTTGTGATCTGTGAGATTTATTCAAATAATAGTTGACATAGCTGTACAGTAGCTGATCAAGTCTAGTTAGTGAGTGTTGATCTGTCTGTGTGTTTGTGCCAGAAGTCTTCTAAGCTGTCAAGGATCTCATCTGGAGACGATGATCTGGAGAAGGATGGGAAAGAGGAGGATCGGAAGAGTGGATCAGAGGGGGGAGACCCAAATAACGACATTATCCAGAACCTCTCCGACAGCAAGGTTGGCCCCCGGTGGAAGTCAGGGTTGGGGACAAATCAAATGGATGTCAGTCAAATTCAAAACACTTCTAAATAGATTCTACCTTCGTTTTATTGAGAAGATGTTAAAAATGGATGACATTTTACAACAATTAAGTCTGAATTAAAGTTTACTGCTTGGATTGACCCAAACCCTGGTAGATGGTCCCAGATATGTTTGCGTTCGTGACATTGACACAAACAAGAAATGAAGGACATATTAATAGAACAGATATAAGCACCATCCCTAATCATAGTTTATTTACATTTCAATTAGAGATAGGTTAACTCCAATGTAGACTTAGGCAGAAGAACATATATGGCATATACTGTACCAGAGTACTAAAATACTGATCTTGAATGTATAGAAATCTGGATGCCATTGACTCCTTACGGAGTGGCAGATAGCTTGCAGCATCTGGCCATAACCAAAAGGTTTGAATCTCTCAGCCAGGTGAAAAATACGTTGTTGTAACACATTTTACCCTAGTTACTGTCGGTAAGAGCAGCTTTAAAAATGTACCCCTTTATTATTGCCGAAAAGGGATGGGTTACAAGAATAAATTTGATTACTACATTTTTTATGAAGTAATTATGAATTTGTTTTGATAATGTTGCATGTATTGTATATCCAGTGCACACATGCTTCACTGTGGAGTATGGTAGACAAATATTTGTTTGATTCTGTTCGACATCTTGGACATATCATTCAAACAGCTCTATTATAAAACCTTCTGTGACACGTTAGATAAAGCATTTGTGTATGTTATGTAATACTTTTATAGTATATGTTTCACTTAAAGAATGTTGTCCCTTCTTTTCCAGAACCAGTTGATGAGAGAAGAACATTAGGTACTGTGGACGCCTGCAGATGAAAGGAAACAATTGAATCAAAACAAAATGTATTTATATAGCATATTTCTACAAATGCATTTCAAGGTGCTTCACAACTAAAATTATAAAAGGTGAAAAGGGTAAAACAAAATATTTAAATGGAAATATAAAATAAAGAAAAATATATGAAATTAAGAAGTAAGACATACATACAACATGTATTATGACATAAGACAAAACAACATTTAAAAGTGAATGAAAGACTACAGAGCAGGCCATAGAATAAATACAATATATTATAAAATCAATAAAATGGTAAATATAAGTAAGACAACTAAAAAGTACCCTTGTCAAAAAGCAGGGCTAAAAAGGTAGGTCTTTCTTAAATGTGTTAAAAGCATCTGACACCTCAGATCACTTACCTGGCTCTTCCAAAGACCCTGACCATAGTGACTGAAGCAGACTCAACAAAGGTTTTGGTTTAACCTCTAGAACAACTAAAAGGCAAGTACCAGAAGATCTGAGGGAGCGACTGGGTAAATACCCATAGAAGCATATTCAACACATATTTGGGTGCCAGATCATGCAGTGCTTTAATAATCAATAAAGCAAGTTTAATACCTCTAAAACTATTCAACTGATTCTGTCTTTCATCTGATATGGAAATAACCTATTATCACCAACTGACATTTCTATCATTACCTGTATTTGGCTTGCCACACAAATCTCATATAAACAGATCTACTATATTGTATTTTGGTGAAAATATTGCAGACATTTATAGTCAATACACACATACTGACACCAGGGGGCAGGGTAAAAAAACGTTTGACATCTTGTACATCTCTTATCATTCAGACAGCACTATTACGGTAAAGCACTTCCTGTGTTACGTTAGATAAAGCTTATGTATATGTATTTTAATTCTTTTATAGTATATTTTTCACTTAAAGACTGTTGTCCCTTCTCTTCCAGAACCAGTTGATGAGAGAGGGTCCTGTGGACAACTACAGGAAATAATTAAATCAAAACAACATGTATTTATATAGCATATTTCTTACAACGAATGCATTTCACAGGGCTTATTGAATTCGATTCTAAAAGATGAGGAGCTTACTCTGAAATATTTCAATAGAAATACAGAGTCAAGAGAAATGTATAAAAAAGACTTGAAATGCATTAAAATAGTCAAACAACATTAAAATAACAGTGGATGAAAGACCAATGCAGCCAAGACTAGAATGAATAAAATATATATTACTAGTGTTTCTTAAAAGTGTTAGTTTCTTACCCACTAGATTACCTGGCAGGCTGTTCCAAAGGCCAGAACCACTGTGACTGAAGTAGCCTCAACTGTTTTGTTTCTGTCCTTTGGAACTGAAAGGCCAGTACCAGATCTTAGGGACTGACTGGGCATACCCATGAAAGCATATTCAACAAATATTTGGGTGCCAAACCATATAGTGCTTTAAAAATCAATAAAGCAATTTTATTAACAACACTTTAACTAATTAACTCATTGTGGACATTGGAAAGGTCAAACTTCCATCATTTTCACCAACTCTGAGCTAGCTGCTCATCTCTATGTAAGTTCAAGTCTGTTCTAAATCAAAATGAGATGTTTGTAATATAGCCATGAATTGATATTTATATTGACATAGCTGCCACTATCTGATAAATCCATTAATGATATCATTCAGCTAAACATATACAATATTGTAAAAATAATATACTCTCCAAAAGTCTATGATGATTGATACATGTTGGGTATTGCAGTGTTGTAATCATATTAATTGTATTTTGGAATTTGCTTTTCGAAAACAATGGTTTAGGAAATGGGCTAGCTAATTCTGGATTGGGGGTATTCTCCAAAATTCCTAGGTTTTCCTCTGGTTAAAAATAAATAATGAAATCAGGAAGGAGTAAACACAAAATCCAGGGATCTGAAAACAGGATTTTCTTAGAAAACCTGTGAATTTTGGGAAAGTTACCAGTGCAGTTTAGTTGGTAAAACACTATCCATATCAATCACAACTATATGTAACCTGCAAATGATGAATGGGACAAAAAGGTTGATAAATGTAACAAGTGTTGTGCACAAGCTGAGTTACACATTGTAACTCTTTAAACTGTATTTTCGCTATAGAGTATAGGGCCAGTATTCTACCTGACTGATCTAGGTAACAACTCATCTGCGGCATAAATGGCACCCTACTGTATTTAAAACGTAGTGAAATATTTTTTCTTCAAAAGTAGTGCACTATATAGGTAATAGGGTTCCATTTGGGACACTACCCTCATCTTTCTGTGGGAAGTGGACTCTGTTTTAACGTGTGTCAATGGTTATATTTTAAAAGCTTTTTATAGTTGCATGCTTAACTGTTGTACACAGCTACCTAGTTCTTTTTTCAAGGTTTCCTATTACCTGCTGTTTTTCCATTCACACTTCTTCCACAGTACAGCAAATTTGAGACAAAAACATAACACAATCATGTTTGTGAAACACCTTCTCAGACCTTATGTATGGTTTATCCTTAGGTTATGCTGCATTTATGAGATGTTGGAAACTCTGAAAAAAATGTTTTAACTGCCCTCCAACTTAATTACAAAAGTAAAAATTGAGTATCATCCTTTTGCTCTGACCACTGACATTGTACTGTGACATTACCTATTAAGGAAATTATCTTGATAACAGAATTTTCACCTATCTTTATTAAAACAAATACATAATTGTTTACAAGCAAGACACCTGTACTTAAGTTTATGACTGAATGTTAATTGAATGTGATTGTTTGTCTGTTGCCAATAAGTGTTCTCTATGAGTTCAAAGCACGTGAATGTGCTCAGAACAGGTCGTATTTTCAGAGTTTCCAGGTGTCAGGAATGCAGCTTTAGTCTTTGGTGTAAGTTTAGCATCGGGCATGCTAGAAAATAGTGTTTTCTGCCCAGTTGCCTTTTTTATTTCCTATTACTGTCTTTATGAAAAATATATTCTATTTATTTTTTGATGATATCAGATTATAACACTGTGCGATTTATGTTTATACATTTCAATCTTTGTTCATGCTCATAATTAGAACAGGATTTACATTTTAAAGGTTTGTAGTTCAATGTTAACTGTTTTTTGCTGTTTACTGACAATACTTTTACAGAATAAACTTATTGGAATGCACTCTAAGTGTGTGCAAACCTGGATTGTATCGATAACGCGAACATCTCACAGAAAGCAGAAATCACAATTCACATATCATGATTTATTTGAAGCTGCACTGTGTTGAATCCTTTCTCTAAAGTTCTCTACATGACTGAAGTTTTAACAGTGACACCACTTCTCTCTGTCTTTCCTTCCCAAACGAGACCGGAATGGTATTCATTATTCCAGTGTGGTTCAGGATCAGGGGATGGTAAGGCGAGGGTCTAAAGCGAGTAAGAGACTTCAAGTCACTGCAAACCGACAGACAGACCAGCAAGGAAGTCTGCACACAGAACAAATATGGAAAAAATGTAAATGTTAACTTACAACATTAACTGCAGACGTTTTCTGGTCATTTATGCTTTTATTTATGCTAGTAGTACAGTTAAAAATCTTGCATATGGCCCCTTAAAGCAATAAGGCAGGTAGGGGCTCGTGCTAGTCAGTGAATGCATTTAATATATGGTAAATATACCACAGTTAAGTGTTGTTCTTATGCATGATACAACGCAGAGTGCCCTGGAATCAGGCTGTTTTTCGACACTTTAATTAATTAATAAGCACAACCAGACAGCTTTGTAAGGACATTACATCAATCAAATCTGATCTGAGGTTGAACAAATGTCACAGGTGTCTACAACGCCAATTGTAGCACACACTTCCTGATTTCATATGCTGTGTAACACTTGTTTTCTAGTTTACACAATTGGAGTGTTACAAACGAATTAAGTGGATCGTCTTCTCGCTCTTAAATGACTGCAGTTCGCAGCCCAGTTCAACGCATTGCACAAATGCCAGGTGATTAGAACGCGATTGTGATCAACACAGAGGAGCTGTACGTTAGAAGTGAGTGCAGGGGGTTAACCGAATCATAGAATTACCTTCGAATAAGAAGGGCTATTGAAAATGTATATGTGGAACATAAAACATCTAAGAGCGAGTGGTGCTTATCTAACACCAGATTACGCTATAGCAGAGGGACTTTCGGACTGATCGTTTCCAATACCTGCGCACGCTGGCATCGCCTTGCAAGCGGTGAATGGATTAATTACTCAACCCAGCAACCTCCACCGACTGGCGGGCACTCCCCAGACTGACGTAAATCAAATTGCCTCTGCCCAAAACGAGTTGTTAATTAGCCCAGACCAGCGCTGGCAAGGTAGCTAACTCATTCAAGATGCCGCAGACAGACATGCCAGACATAAGGAACTTTTTAACGTCCATTAGCTCCAATGAAATATTGCTGATATTTCAGTCAGGTGGCTAGGTAGCTGCCATAGCTAGCCAGACAATCAGCCCAATGCAATGCCTCTGGTTACGTAGCCGGATATATAGCTAATGCCAGTACTTGACTGTATAACAAGTAAACTGGCTAGTTAATCCTAAATAAATAAAGCCAAGCCACTATAAATTCTCGTAACTTCAGCCCAGACAACGTAATGTCTGGTCTGGGCCATTTGGGTAATCCCCAGTAGCTAATACACTTTATTTAATTGGTAAATTAAGTAAGTGCTGTGAAAAATAATAATGATCATGCCAATAAAACTATGATTTCAAACGTGGCTTTAACAGAGACTCGTGAGACAGACAGGGATGAGAGCCAGTGGTGCAGTGCATCAATAATGTACAGAAAGAGGGGTGAAGTTAGTGCTTTGGTAGTGAAATTAAAATATAGAAGTATATGTTTGGTTAAACCATGGAAGTGGATAAATAAAGGGTAGTCATTTACTTTTATTTTCAAACCTTTACAGAGAGTGATATTGATTGAATATTAGTTGTTACTGGATTCATGTGTCAAAATATGTACATTTATTAATTGTTTTATGGCACTGTATATCCATACAGGTGTAATTAGTAGTTTACAATACATATTTGCAGTGGAGCTCATATGAAATAACGAACATGAATGTAATAAAAATAAAATAAATAAATAACATTTTCAAATTGAATTTTTTGTGAAATTGGTGTCAAGTTTAAATGAACTATTTTAGTAGGAATGACCTGAGTGTATAGAATATTACACGACGCCTTACATGTTAATAGACCTGAATGACAAGCAATCAAACTATACAGTTTAAAAATGTAATACGTTTTGGTTCATATCGATGTTTTTTCGTCTTAAGTGTACCCACTACAATAGCTGGATTGTATCAGTACAGTAGCTGTATTTCTTGGTACATAAACCAATCTGCCAAACCATAATAAATACTGTTTCGATATTGGCGATTCCGTCAGTTTTGACGGGAAACCGCAAAACAGCACATTCTAGTGGGTAAAGGGAGAACGACTAGTAGGATTCACAGGATGAGACGTACATCGCGGAAGTGTGTGACTGGCCGTCATTTTTGGGAAGAAACAGAGGCATCAGCAGTAAGGCAAGTAAATATCAACAAACGATGGCATATTCTGCTTTGAAAACAATTCAATTAACCGCAATTATGTGGAATTGATATTTCCCACCATTATCCATCGTAAAAGCCAGTAAGGACTAAATACACAGCAGTTGGTTACGAAATGGCGACTGGAGGTGGCGGCGGCCCACCGTCAAATCTTGAAGGACAGGCATCCAATTTCGCGCATTCTGGAGCGGGAAGGAATGCCGGAGCGGCCTCGAATATGCCCGTCCCTGTTGTCGCAGCACCAATTTCACCCCCTTCGGGAGGCCTTTACCGAGAGCCCGTGTATAACTGGCAGGCCACGAAGAGCTCGGTGAAAGAGCGCTTCGCTTTTCTCTTCAATAATGAACTGCTCAGCGATGTTAGGTTTATTGTCGGCAAAGGTAGACTAGCGCAGAGGATACCAGCTCATAAATTTGTCCTAGCTGCTGGTAGTGCAGTATTTGACGCCATGTTCAACGGAGGAATGGCCACCACCTCGACCGAGATAGAGCTACCTGATGTGGAACCTGCAGCCTTCCTAGCCTTGTTAAGGTATTGTCTAATCGACCGTCATGCAGTGCAATCTGATATCCATAGACAGTTAATATTGTTGTTACCTAACTATATTTTTGCCTTTATTTGTTGCTATTTGTAGTTTGCATTTTCTGAATGTGACATAATGGTACATTTTCTTTTTGATTGGATGAAACTGTTTATTACCCGAACTTCCTCTTTTTAAATGTCAGTGTTGTGAAGTTTTCCGTCACAAAACCGGGAAGGCAACATTATAATTACCAGCAATGTATCGATCTATTACGTAATGGTTTTAGCTCTATAAAACGTAATGTAAAGCTTTTGTGTGAAAGTACATTTGTGTTCTGGACAAGCCATTGCCACTGTCCAGTCCCTCCCATCATGCCTCTTCGGCCACTTTCCTAGCTACTGTGCTTCAACATATTACTTCCTGCTCTTTAGGGTTAAAGCTGAGTATAAGCACTTTGCAACATTTGCTGATGTAGAACTGGCTTCATAAAATACATTTGATGAGTTGATTTGTGTGTGTGGACTTGTTTTCCTATCTTGTCAGGACCAGCATGTATGACAAGACAGGGAAACAAGACAGGGACATTTTGCATGTTCTCAGGGGTCGACATCCAGGTTAGGTTTAGAGTTAGGCGTTATGTTCTGGATTAGGGGTTAGGTTTATTATTAGGGTGTTGTTCTGGGTTTTGGAAAATTGTATTTTGACTGGGAATCTATTTTTACTCCACAAAAGTCCTTAAAAGTAAGGAAATTTAGTGTGTGTGTCATTGCAGGTTCCTGTACTCTGACGAGGTCCACATAGGGCCAGAGACTGTGATGACCACTCTGTACACAGCAAAGAAATATGCTGTCCCTGCTCTAGAGACCCAGTGTGTGGAGTTCCTCACCAAACACCTCAGAGCAGACAATGCATTCATGTTACTAACTCAGGTAATTAACTAGACTGGTGCAGGAAGTCCTATTGCATAAAATGTTACGTATATAATACTATTCATTCTGTTAATATAACAATGGATACTCTTAACAAATGGGCTATGTTTCTCACTGAAAATATTTTTTAAATCTTTGTTTAGCCTTATTTTACCAGGTAAGTCGGCTGAGAACACATTCCCATTCACAAGAATGGGCTGGGAGCATTTACTATTAACTGTCTTGCTAAGGGAAAGAACCACACATTATTTTGCTCAGAAACTAACCTCTAGGCTTTCAGCTGCACCGCTGATGATAAAGGTTAATACAAAATAAACATATCTGCTATCAGGATTTGCAAGATACAGTGGTCAGTTGAAATAGAACCCTTTTAGATGTGGTGAAGAGGTCAATAGATCAATCACAACCATGGAAATGTTTGGGGGAAAGTTCCTAAGTCTCCTCTTAGCATGCTAGCAAAAGTAGGCTACATATAGGCTACTCCTTCTATGTGTATATTACTCTGCTCGGGTAAAAATCAGTGTAAGCTTGTGTGAATGTCAACCCCAATACATCTTAATGGCATTACCAATCAACTGCATTACAGCTAAAGACAGTTTTCACTTCCACCGATTTCTGTATGCTACTGGCTTATATGAATAGAAGTTAGCATTTAGCATTCACTCCTAAACCTGAAAAGGAAAAATGTGTAGATATGTAGTGGAAACAGCCAAATATATCCAAATAGGAATTTAATAAAACTTCTGTGCTCTAAACAGGTCATCATGATTTTCTACAATAAGGAAATTGTTGAAATCATGACGACCTGTTTAGAGCATCTCTGCGGGTAGTAAATTATACACCAGCTCTTCACTGAACAGAATAAATTCTATTGTAGTAGTTCCTCACTTAGCCAGGATTCTGCTGGCTCTGCCACTCCACACTGAATGGACGGGCATCCCTGTAGAACCCTTCCATCACCTTGTGAAATTCATGCCCTGAAGAACTAAAGCTGTTCTGGAGTCAATGAGGTCTGACCCAGTACTTGATGGGTGTACCTAATAAACTGATCACTAAACATGTATACAGTATGTACAGTGGATAAAAAGTCTACACACCCCTGTTAAAATGCCAGGTTCTTGTGATGTAAAAGAATGAGACAAAGATAAAGCATGTCAGAACTTTTTCCACATTTAATGTGACCTATAACGTGAACAATTCAATTGAAAAACAAACTGAAATCTTTGAGGAGGAAAAATAAAAAACTCACAATAACCTGGTTGCATAAGTGTGCACACCCTTAAACTAATACTTTGTTGAAGCACCTTTTGATTTTATTACAGCACTCAGACTTTTTGGGTAGGAGTCTATTAGCATGGCACATCTTGACGTGGCAATATTTGCCCATTCTTCTTTGCAAAAGCGCTCTAAATCTGTCAGATTGCGAGGTCATCTCCTGTGCACAGCCCTCTTCAGATCACCCCACAGATGTTCAATTGGATTCAGGTCTGGGCTCTGGCTGGGCCATTCCAAAACGTTAATCTTCTTCTGGTGAAGCCATGCTTTTGTGGATTTGGATGTGTGCTTTGGGTCGTTGTTGTGCTGAAAGGTGAACTTCATCTTCAGCTTTCTAACGGAGGCCTGAAGGTTTAGTACCAAAATTGCCTGGTATTTGGAACTGTTCATAATTCCCTCCACCCTGACTGAGGCCCCGGTTCCAGCTGAAGAAAAACAGTCCCAAAGCATGATGCTGCCACCACCATGCTTCACTGTGGGTGTGGTGTTG
>JACXGI010001140.1:43502-66772 GCA_016801175.1 Esox masquinongy
GGTTTCATCAGACCATAACACATTTTCCCACGTGCTTTTGGGGGACTTGATGTTTGTTTTTGCAAACTTCAGCCGGGCTTGGATGTTTTTCTTTGTAAGAAAAGGCTTCCGTCTTGCCACCCTACCCCATAGCCCATTCATATGAAGAATACGGGAGATTGTTGTCACATGTAGCACACAGCCAGTACTTGCCAGAATTTCCTGCAGTTCCTTTAATGTTGCTGTAGGCCTCTTGGAAGCCTCCCTGACCAGTTTTCTTCTCGTCTTTTCATCAATTTTGGAGGGACGTCCAGTTCTTGGTAATGTCTCTGTTGTGCCATATTTTCTCCACTTGATGATGACTGTCTTCACTGTGTTCCGTGGTGTATCTAATGCTTTGGAAATTATTTTGTACCCTTCTCCTGACTGATATCTTTCATCAATGAGATCCCTCTGATGCTTTGGAATCTCTCAGCGGACCATGGCTTTTGCTCTAAGATGCAACTAAGAAAATGTCAGGAAAGTCCTACTAGAACAGCTGAACTTTATTTGTGATTAATCAGTCACTTTGGTGGCAGGTGTGTAATGACTTATATTTAACATGAGTTTGAATGTGATTGGTTAATTCTGAACACAGCCACATCCCCAGTTATAAGAGGGTGTGCACACTTATGCAACCAGGTTATAGTAAGGTTTTTATTTTTCATTTTTCCCCTCGAAGATTTCAGTTTGTTTTCCAATTGAATTGTTCATATTATAGGTCACATTAAAAGTGGAAAAAGTTCTGACATGATTTATCTTTGTCTCATTCTTTTACATCACAAACACCTGGCATTTTAACAGGGGTGTGTAGACTTTTTATATCCACTGTATATTCGAGAGATGTCTGTTCCTATTTGTTGTCCAGTTGAGCAAACCGTTTTGATCCTATGATGTTTGAAATGCATTTCTTTAAACCAAGTGTAAGTTCCCTTGGCTGGTACCTGAACAGACTACTTCTGTGTCCTGGTGATGTTTCTTATTTTGGACTCTTTATTTCTGCAGGCCAGGCTATTTGATGAGCCACAACTTGCCAGCCTCTGCTTGGAAACTATAGATAAAAGCACAGCAGATGCTATAAACGCAGAAGGATTCACCGATATTGACCTAGGTAGGCATGGAATATAGGCCATCATTAACATGAGAGCAAATCCTAATCCTGGAAGTGCAAAAGGTGAGGTTTTGTCGATGTGCACGCTTCAGAAATGACATGTTAATGAATGTGTAATCCGGCAAACCACAAACTGGCCCCGGTGTCAGAGAGGTAAATAAAGGACCTGTGTTCTAGAATATGTGGTGCCATTGATGGCTTTCACCGTTTGTAAGTAATCCCCTGGATGCGAAAGAATCACACCCAGATCGGTCCAGGTCAGCAGGAGGGTTCGGCAATTAATTATTATCCTGTGCAAACATTCCATATTCCATACCTACATCATCACCAACGTCACCAGATTTATACTTTAGACGTCACGCTATACACTTAAAGGAGCCATGCGTAGGATTTTCACTGTGCTGCTAGTATAAATACAAAAATAAATGACCAGAAGACATCTGCAGTCAATGTTTTAAGCGAATGAGATATGTAAGCGTTCTCGCCAGTCCATCTATCAGTTAGCATTGACTTGTAGTCTCCTCATACTTGCTTTAGACACTAGCATTTGAATCTGCCTCTCCCTAAACCTGCTCATTTTCCATGTGGACTAGCTAATTACAGTCTTGTATGTTAAGGGAAGGGGAGGAGTAGACAAGTGTTGTCATTGTTAGAAATTCAGTCCTGTAAATGTTCATGGCAGGATTCTACACAGTGCACCTTTATCCTAATATTTAATGGTATGGCCTTTTTGCACATGCACTCATTGAAGAAAGTGACTAGTATGTGGTTGTCTGTTGGCATTCAGGGGACACTTGAGCTTAACCCCTGACCCTAACCCAATGGTTTTTGGTCGCACCATTAAGGGCAGAGGTTCTCAAGCGTGTTTGATAGCCAAGTGTGAGGTAAACATGGCGTGTGTTTTAGGAGTTTTACTATAAATTGTGTATTTGCCATAGCTGAAGGATACATTCTGGGCACTGAGAAGAACAGTTTTTAAATGCCGACCTCATAGCATTGGAGGGAAAATCCTGCAGTTACATAAATGAAAAATAATTCAATGGAGTGCTACGGATACTAATATCTGTTTTGATAAATAATACATTTTATTGCAAGGATCCCTTTTCAAAACCTTTAATCGGTTGTTGGTAATAAAATCTGCTGTGAAACCCGCTGATGTGGCCCAGGCATAATACTGGACTCGTGTTTAGATACACTGTGTGCTGTGCTGGAGAGAGACACCCTGGGGATCCGGGAGAACCGTCTGTTCGGGGCAGTGGTGCGCTGGGCGGACGCTGAGTGTTACAGGCAACAGCTTCCCCTCACCTCAGAGAACAAACAGAGGGTTCTGGGCAAGGCCCTGACCCTGATCCGCTTCCCCCTCATGACCGTGGAGGAGTTTGCTGCAGGTGGGCATCTCTGTCTGGGACACACACACACACACAGCATCTACATGTGTAGTTTAAGAAAATACATGTCAAAACCAATCCTAATGTTAAATAAAAAGTTTCAAGTTTGTAAGATTTCATGTAGCCTAAATGCTATTGCATTTTATTAAGCTAATTCTCAAAAAATTTAAGTACTTGAACATGCCTGTAGTCTACAATGAAATAATATAAGACATAGAAAGGTGCATAATCACTGTATAAATGTGATGATGTGTGTTGCCCAACTCTAGAAACCAGTTTGATATTCTTTCTTGTGCAACAGGGCCTGCCCAGTCTGGGATATTGTTCGATCGGGAGGTGGTAAATCTGTTTTTACACTTTACAGTAAACCCCAAACCGCGGGTAGACTACATTGACAGACCGCGCTGCTGTCTCAGGGGAAAGGAAGGCAGCATTAATAGGTTCCAGCAGGTTGAAAGTCGCTGGGGATACAGTGGTACCAGTGACAGGATCAGGTGAGACTGTGTACCTGGTTCTCTACATTGTGACGTGTCCAGCGGGCCCCCCATATTATTCACTTAGAACCATTTAAAACCCATGCGTACCCCTATTGGTGGGGACTTCATTGCATGCATTTGGGATTTTAGGGTCCCTTTTGAAGAGTAATGTGTAAGGCAGTTGCTGATTCCTTATTTTTCTTCTCACAATAAAGACAGCGTTTGTTGGTTTGGTGTTTTCTAAAGTGATTTGTCATTTCCATCTCTGTAGATTTAATGTAAATAGAAGAATATCAGTAGTGGGGTTTGGACTGTATGGATCGATTCACGGACCTACTGACTATCAAGTTAATATTCAGGTAAGAGTTATATATTGTATTGGGTAATTATTTCATAATGATGTCCTGTTTTACTGATACATATGTGTTTGTTTAGCAACAGAACAATTTAGCCAATATTCCTAACTGTGTATGAAGCACTGAGAAATGTTATGAGCATAGTTGGGTCAGGCAAATTGTATCAAACTGCTTTGCTGCAGTTAAACAGAAACCTGTGTTGTTGGACCTTTTTTTTTTTCCTGTTTTGCACACTGATCACAACCTTGGCCATTATAGTGTATTTGTTTAGAAACAATATAAACAAGTTATGGGACAAAGAGAATTAATGTCAACTTCTGTTTCTGCAGATTATTGAGAGTGATAAAAGCCTAACACTTGCCACAAATGACACAGGCTTTAGCTGTGATGGAACAGCCAACACTTTCAGAGTCATGTTCAAGGAGCCTGTGGAGATTTTACCCAACCTTAGCTACACTGCCTGTGCAACCTTAAAGGTACTGTCATTCCATTATGACAAAAGCTGACAGTGAACAAACTTGTTTTGGTTTTTCACTTCTTTAACTTTACTGTATTGCCAACATGTGACCACGTTGAGGATTTCTAATAGAAATGTAATCTCCTCATCCAAAACCCAAACTATATGTTAATTAATGTTTATTAATCTACTGTTATGACAACACCAAAGTTTGTTGGCAGTTATGTTTTCAAGACTGAGTGCTTTGCGTTCAGAGAACAAACAGTAAATGGGTTGTTTGGCAAAATTTCTTTCATAACAATCTGCTTGTCCCTATAGGGCCCGGATTCTCACTATGGAACTAAAGGGTTAAAGAAAGTGAGCCAGGAGTCGGCCACCGGAACCAAGACAACCTTTTTCTTTTTCAGTTCGCCAGGGAACAATAATGGCACGTCAGTAGAGGATGGACAGATCCCAGAGATCATCTACTACACCTAAAACGTCTCATCACACCTGGGTTGTGTTCAGTTGGGTTAAACCATATTCTGACTTGGTCCTACGCGCACTTGTCCAATAAGAAAAAGCTTTTGATTTTGTGTTTTGTTTTTTTCATTTTTTCATTTTCAAATGTTTTCTTTAGCACCCTCTGTTGAACACGACTCCCAAATAAACACAACAGGGTTGTCCGTAGGCAAGCTTAGAATGTTGCAGATAGAGATGTCATGAGTAGGTATTGTGATTCTTGGTTTTACATGTAATAGCTATATTTTTTTATTTCAATCTGAACGTTCCATGACCTATGCCCTGGGTCAGGTACACCACATCACCACATCTAGCTAGGGCAGCAGGCATAAACGTGAGGAAAACTCACTGTAACGGTGGTGATGGCGCAGCTTGTCCAGTAAATACTTAAGTTTCCCGAAGCAAAACGTTTTGCAATGGTGTGCCCTAATGAACACAACCCAGACAGTCATTTGGGCCTCAGAGTGGAGTGGTAGGAGTTGTGGCCTGGTCCCAGATCTGTTTGTGCTCTATTCAACTCCATTGCTGTTGTTGCCAAAGACAATTCCATAAGCAGTTGGGAAGACACACAGAAACAAACTGGTATCCATGCTAGAGGGGTCGGGCCTCTGGCCGTTCAACAGTGGACACAAAACCATTTGGAAACCAGGAGTAGTCGAGGCGTTTTGGGAACTGCTGTTTTGGGACCTCAGGTGTGCGTGTGCTAGACATTTGATGTAATAAAACTGGAACCCAAAACAGACTGACATTGGAAAATAATGTGGGGAAATGTACATCTGTATATAAAATCCACATATTTATTTGACTGGATTGGCTAGTATCCGGTGATGGAGGTCAGTGACACATCAGTTGTACATGTTGTGTATTCTACTGGCTAATCTGTCGTCTGAACTGTCTTCATCAGGGAATTACTTTCACCAGACACCAAACAGATAAGACTGGGCTAATACAGGAAGGGGCTTCCTGAATTTTCCAGTAACAAAGTTCCCTTCACTGTTCGATCAACGTCGACTTCATAATTGGAATGCTGACATGGAAAAAGTTCCAGCGTTATCGTGCACTACCTGTGTTGGATTTTTCACGCAAATCATACATGGTGACGATGATGAGAATTTCTACATGTGAAAGTTTGCCAATGTATGTGACATGCTTTAAATTGTTACATTGTTTGCTCAGCATGTCATCTAAGAGTAAGACAGGAAAATGTAGTGACTGTTATTTGCTTAATTGAGCAGAAATGTATATTTTTAGCTTTTGGCAATAAAATTATTGATTTGTTTAATGCCAGCTGAAATTAATTGGTTTGCCATTAAAGTTACAGTCAAGGATTTGGGAAGCTGTTCAACAATACAGAAACAATGTATTTGTCCATTCACACACGGACTGAATGGGATTCCAGATTTTACCCACCTCATAACTGGAGAGAGAGAGAACCATTGGGTTTAACTGCTTTGCTCAGGTTCCCCATTAACGTTTTCACCTTATTGGCTCAACAGATTAATTTTTTTAGTTAATGGTGAGATGATCTGGCCAATAGGCCATCTGCCACCCAATCACAGATAAGGTGCTCTCATAATACAGGCCTTCACTGGATGATGGGGGAGCTAGGGGATGGGAAAGTAAGTTGCCCTACTCAGCAACAGCACAAATAGTTGTAATACTAAATGTTCACCTCTAGGTGGTGCTCTAAGTCAAGTCAAATGGGCAATTCCATCACTGTTGAAGCAGTATGACGAAATATTAGAAGTTCAACATACAACTCTCAAAACAAGGATTGCTTTTAACAATTTAGTCTGAGTAGGTAACAAAACAAACATGTTTACTTAAAGAATGCAAACCCAAACCGGAACAGAATAACGGTTTGTCTGTTTTTATTATTATGTGAAAGACCTGTACTGACAGGTGTAAAAATGGGCAGTATTTTCCAGAATCCTACCTGCAGTGCTCGGTTTGAGAGGTTCTACCTGCGCTGGTAAAGAAATGTTCCCATTCCAGCATGCAAAAATCTCTGGAGAAATATTATCCTAGCTCCCCCATGCTTGTGAGAATTTATAGAGATATGAAAATAAGGAAAGGCACCATAAAAGACTACATGTAGGGATCTTCATAGGCGTGAAGTCAGGATCACTTGTCTGAAGTAATACCCACACAACTGTTAATAGAGTAACACTTAGAGACCAAACTTGTTTCTATAAAGGGAATATTCAAATACTTTTGGATATCTCTTTTGCTGTAAGTAATGCTCATTGGTGTTTTTTCAGGCCAACAAACCTGTGATACAGTCACTTACAGACCTGTTGGAGTGTGTAAGGCTGAAAGCCCCTCAGTGCAAGGACACATAGAGACTGCCTTGACTGGCATTCTCTCACCCTATTCTCACATTGTTATTTACCTGGCACAGCTCTTCATTACTTTCAGAATCGCCTCTTGCTCTTTTCCGGGGTTCAGAGTCTGGGGGGATTTGTCGACCAGCAGCAGGTCTTATTTTCCTGAAGTAATGGGTTTTTCTGCATGGCATTTGTTCTGTGAATTGCTTCAGAAGGCACAGTGTCTTTGTGCCTCCTTTGAGACTGTGGGATTGGACAGAACAAAAGACAGTGGGATCCTTACAGCTGTCTGATGATAGGAGGCCTAGGGAATTGAGCTGAGCCCTGAAAGTTTGGTTGGCTCCCACAAAGGCAAGATGCGTCATGCCCCATAGGTGGCACAGTGGCACAGTGGCACATGCCCCCTCAGAATAGTTCAGTTAAAAAAAAATATATTTGATGTTAGTCATTGCTAAACTTAATATTTATTCCTATGTTTTATCATAGTGATTTATAACATCTGTGGTGTTTTGAGGGGGACACACTGAATGGAAGATGCACTGAATTCTTGTGGTCCCTTCCGTGATGTATGCATGTCATTGGCAGAGGATGGTGTAGAGCTGAGATGAAAGAACAAGGGAGATCTCCTTCATTTTTTCTGTTTTATTACATGTCATTGAGCTAAACAGTCAAGATAGCCTTAAGTTGACCAGAACAGTTTTAGTCTACTTTCTGTAGTGACCACTATCTTTGGTGCAGAGTAACACAGGCAGCTCGTGATTAATTGATGAGTTAAGTTTCAGATGAAAGTAAAAAATTAATATACTTTCATAAGTAAATGAATAAAACAAATGCACGTATTGGTAGAATGAATGAAATAAAAATGTCATGTTGTTTCTCTGTAATGCTATTAATCTTACTTACTCATAAGCTACCAAGAAGTAATTTCAGTTAAATTAGTCACGTTTGAGCCAGCTTGTCTAGCTAGTCTGTGTTACTGCATGTCTGCCTGGTTGATACATTTTATAATAGCAAGCAATTACAAAAAAAGACTCAAAATCCTCTTAAACTTTTAGCCAGATTTTTAACAAAGATGCAAAGAAGCTTACATTGCTTCTTAAAACTAAGCGATACAACTCAAGAACTATTAGATATGCTGGGAATATTTGCTTTAAAGGATTGGCACGTAATGGTTATCATTCTTTTGAATGAATTCACCACTTCTATAGTTTGTGATAAGTAGACTAAATTAGATTTTGTAATACTCTCGGAGAAAAAGACAGATGACTCCCAGAATGTATAAATTATTTAAAACAACATTAACAGTGAAAGAGGTATGCTAAAATAACCTAGGCAGAGATAATAGATTTTTTTGGGCGTACAATTCATCACAATGATTATAAAGCTATTTCAGGTGTTTGAAAAATAAAAAAAATATCTGTGCAGAAACTGCAGTTGGAACCCTGGGGACTGTAACAACCCTATCATCCTGCTAATCTCCCATCTCAATTTCATTTTAATGCCCCACAGCTACAATGCGAATATGTGCCACCTGCACTAAATGCAGTGTTAACTGTAATGCACAGTTCAGTTTATGGCAAAGTGAACTGAATACAAATTATAAGAATGCTGGCATAGGGACGTGCTTTGCTTGACGTGCCTTTTGGTTTTATACATTATACAACCACTCCCCACCAGTTCTCCAGTCTGGACACTTCAGACAGCCTTACTGGTTTTGGTAATATTAAGGCAATGGTGACCTCTTGTTGTAATATTAACAGTAAATATCCAGTTGTCACGTCTTTTCAGTTCACACCACAAAATTAATTAAAAGTAAATTCAAAATCTGGGGCCACTCGGAAGTAAAGCTAATGTTATTTGAAATTGAAACAGTGAATATAATTGGTTTAGCATGTCTCGGTTAATATAGAGCCTGAAGTATCTTCAGATTTCATAAATCCCCTTTACTAGGGAATCAGGATGAGTCTTGGTAATTAGCCTTTCTGTAATATCTGAAATAATTAGTTAGGGTATGGTGTGATTAATCAAATATCTATGACACAATGTAGGCCTAAACTATCCGTATATATTCTGAATGCAGTATTCATGGCAACAGGTATGCTGGGAAAAAAGTGCAGCCTTGTTTTTGACTACTTTGGTGTAGGGCAACTTCCTCCCCTGACAAACATCCCGTCTTTGTTAATTTCTCAACATGTCCAGGATTGTATAAGTGTACAAAAGGCTACAGAGAATGTGCAGACTAAATATAAGTTATAATTTTTAGTAATTGAGAAGGACAGCGGTCGCTCTGAGAAGCAGTGCATCTTGGATGTTGTTACAGGGACAGATACAGGGAACAGACACAGAGGATGTGTTCAGGGCCCTGGTTGGTGTTTTATTAACAGAAGTCAGAGGCTGAGGTGGTAAGGGCTGAAACCCAATCGCTGTGACCGGATGGCAGCGTCGTCCCGGTGGTGGTTTGTGGGGAACGGGGTTGGGTGTTTGTATCTTTGACGGCTGCTCCACCCTTGCAGGTGTCCCTGTGAGGGCAGCAGGGCTTGGAGCTGGCCTCCCTCTGCTCTGGCTGACTCATCCGCCTCTCCAGATCCTTAATTTTCTCTTGGATGTCAGACCACAACCTCAAGTTCAACCTTGACAAGACAGAACTGCTCTTCCTCTGGGGGAAGAACTGTCAACTCCATGACCTGTCCATCATGGTTTTAAAGTGCATGGTGTCATCCATGGTGTCACCTTTTGTGCAGTGCAAAGAACCTTGGCATGAATCTAAACTACACCCTGTTGTTCAAACATCGAGGCGGTAACCCGCTCCTGCAGGTCCATTCTCTACAACCTCACATCACACAGGAAGCAATGTAAATTGTAATCCAAGAACTTGTCATCTACTCACTGTTGGGAGGGCTACCTGCTTGTGCCACGAAAGACCCGCAGCCCTTCCAGAACACAGCATCCTGTCTGATGTTCAACCTTTCCAAGTTCTCCCATGTCACCCTGCTTCTCTGCTCACTCCAATGGCAGCTGATTAACCCAGCCAAAAATCTCCTCTTTCCTTGCACCACAATGGTGGAACCAGCCTCCCCTTGAATGTAGGACAGCTTCCATGCCCACTTTCAGAAAACCTATTCAACCTTATTTTTTGACAGGTTCAATTCGTGAATGTTGCCTTTGTGAGTGCATGCTTGCAATTTTGTATTTTTGTTTTGTCTTTCTTCTACATCTGAGTCAGCTACTTCATTGGGTAGGATGTACTTTGTACTACGGAGTTACGTGGTCAATCTAGCCATCCTAAAATCTATGCATTAACTGTAAGTTGCTGTGGTTGAGGGTGTCAGCTAACCAACTAAAATGTAAATGTGTGGTAGCGATGTAAGCTGTATTTGCATACAGTTAACATATTTTAATATGAATACCGATAATGGCAGAAGTGTTCTGTTGAGCTGCATGAAACAGAGGCACACTTAACTCGAACCATGCCGAAAGATCAGCAGAGGCTACCGAACTGTCAAAAGTCGGTCGAGGCGTGCATAATTAATTCATTTGGCACAAAGTCCCTGCTCCTCCAAATAAGAAAGTTACTTATTTTTTGGTTTGATGCACTATAGAGCAGTGTTAAAACTCAATGACTCAGGTCATTTTGAATAACAGAATCAGAGGAAAGGCCATGTTATTATTTAACTTCAGGTTCCATCCCTCCAGATAACTTCACACAGCCACAGTTTCCCAGTTGTTCCATTCTTCAAAACCTAAGTGCCTTAGTTATTTGTAGCATTCTAATCCGTGTCTTGCCTTTTTTCAACTTCCCTCAAATTATTCCCGTCTGGAATGCTAGCGTGGAATGCTAGCCCCGACTCCCCCTGAAGGGCTGTTGGGTGACAACCAGCTACGCAGACGGGCTGGGGCTGATCCAATGTGTTGTGTGTGTCCAGCATATAGCGCTCTGGCATTCAGGACAGCTACCCACATCGGTCCCTTTCTCTCTCTGTCCATTCAAATGCTTATCTGCCTCTCGGGGTTTACTGAAGGGATCTAGAAGCTACATTTCATCCATTCATGAGTTAGGGAGGAGGAGGCTGTAATGAAGACTCAAACTACGGAGAGGAGTGATAGCAGTCTCCTAACTTACAAAGCTACTTACTTTGTGTCTGTGGGGGACTTGAATGATTGACCTGAATGGTGTACAGTGCACAAGCCTGTCAAGCACACTTCATCCCGTCCCAATCCTAATCATACACGCTAATCAGAATGGGTTAGAGCAGAGTCACATGGCCGTCGTTGTAGCCCAGTAATCACCTTCACACAGCCACATGAAGAAATGGGGCCTTGGCAATTGCAAGTCATGACTAACCTGGCTCTTGTGCAGAGAAATCCACACACTGAAGAGCATGGGTAACTTCAGATAGGTGTAGAAGTCTCACTGACTGGTGATTCATACAGTATGTTATGCTTGGATGTTAGCACCGGCTAATAAGCTTAGAAGGAGGATGACAAAGGATAGAGTGAGAGGAGCCAAATGGGGTCAGAAATTGAACTGGTGCTCTGAAAGATGAAAGGATTCTTTCATGTTTGGAGCACCAGAGGGGAAGAGGGCTGAGAGTTTTCCCAACAGAGCTTAACCCATGGCCTTTCTTCCCATTACAAAATCTCTGTCTGAAATGGCACCCTCAGAAATGGCACATTATTCCCTATGTAGTACACTAATCTACACCAGAACCATATGGTAATATAGTGCCATTTTGGACACACCCAGATTTGGTGTACGAAACCAACTTTTCTAAATATCTTTGTGTGTCATATTCATCTGGTATCTTACATATTTTCCTAATCTTAAGTCTCACGTGTCTTAACACTAGGAAAGTATGTGATTAAACCATTTCTAGTGAGAATGATCAATATGGACACTGTCTTGAGAATGTTCGGAAATGGACTCACAACCATGCCCACACCAGCGCACAGTGCCAAGTAGTGGAATAAGGGAACTGCTCGTCAAACATAATGTCGCCATGCAACCACCGTCCCAAGACAATGTGAACAGAGCAGCCTTCCACTCATTTAATTTACAGGTGATATGCGAGGCGTAAAAGACTCATGTATGTGGTGGCATGGATGACTCATTCATGTAAGGACATCTTGCACCCGGGCCCGGCTTCACCACGCTACGCCACTGCACCGACACCTTTGTGATTCTTAATGATTCTCTAAAGAATCATTTCTGTATATTTTTTAGTGGAGTTGCTGTGTAAAGGCTTTATTCCCTACAGGCTTTAAAGGGATTATTTTGACCATAGTTAATTAGGGGCATTTTGAAATGCAAATAGCCAAGTTTGTATATGAGCACTGAGGCTATAAACAATTGGTATTTATCAACTGTCATCTACTGCTGGTGTGCATAAGATGCTCGAGGGATTGGTTGACAAATTATCCTTTTTTCCAATGTATACGAACATTCTGAATTCCACTTGCAAGTAGGAATTTAGGATAGTTTTTATGCAACACTGACAAATGATTCTCCAGGAGTCAGACT
Organism: Esox masquinongy; assembly: GCA_016801175.1. NCBI lineage: Eukaryota > Metazoa > Chordata > Actinopteri > Esociformes > Esocidae > Esox > Esox masquinongy. Next base: position 55,655 of record JACXGI010001140.1, read on the forward strand.
TGACTCTTCAGTAGTGACTTTGTTGTTAGAAAGTCGGTCTTGCTTGCACAATTTAAAATGTTATTGTCTTAACGCTGTGCAACATTGAAAGTTACCTGGCTTTCAACATTATGAAATGTAGATAAAAATTGTCAAACCTCTGATTTTCAAGCACTTAATTTTAAAGGATTTCAAACACCAGGGACTTGAGACATGACTCAGGACTGCAGTAATCAGTGATTTGACAACAGGACTGCTAGCAAATTTTTGATCCCATGGTCTATTACTTCAATAATGCCTTCAAATCGATTCCACATTGAAAACAAACTCTGACACCCATCTCAATCAGCTAGTAACGAAAGGACACTTATACTACAAAATCAGAAGAGTGGATCACACAATAATCTAGAAGGGGCAATCATCAAACTAAGTGCTATTTCCAAGGCCCTGGGGGAAAAGTGTATAGATGTCATACCTGCAAATAAACAAAGGCAACAAACAAAATTCCATAAATAGTATAGAGTATTTTGAGTGGTGTTGTGAAATGTGTTAAGCCGTCAAGTATAAGGAGCTGGTAAATTATATAAGCAGACAGCTGTGGAGCAATTTTGGCCTATATTTGCTATGCACGGACAGAACATGAATAAGCAATTTGTAAACTCTTATATCCACACACTTTTTTATTTTTCACCTTTATTTTGCCAGGTAAGATGATGGAGAACCAATTCTCATTTGCAATGGCAACCTGGCCAAAGGCATGACATTGTAACATGACACTAATACGCCCTTCACCCTGATTCTGAACACCGCCACTGTGATCTCACTGTAAATTATATTGCTTTTCTAACCTGAAAAGCATGGAAGCAACCAAATTGAAACATATGTTTTCGGCAAAGTACCTAGTCATTCAAGGTCCTGGCACGGCACGCTCACCAGGATCAACCAATCACAGTTCCAAAGCCTAGCTTAATGGACAGGGAAAGTCGAAAACTTTACATTATTATCTCTATTAACAGTCTGTTTACAGGCAGCACTGACATGCGGTCGGGGTAGGCAGGGGTTTTGGAAGAAATAGAAATATATGATATTGTGTTCCAAATAAATATATTTTTCTGCTGTCATTAGGCTCCGCTGACAAGATTTAGAAAAATAATTTTGCTTATGCAATTGTCTGCCACTAGCGCACTCAATTGCTTACCTTGCGAGTCACGCAGATGAGACCGATGATGTCCAGGGCATTCTCAATAGATACGTGTATGGGACAACGACAATACAGTTCCCTCTTCCAAAAAGACTACATAAAGCACTCAAGAAAGCATCCATTCAGTATACATTATTGTTACTAAGCCATTGCTTCGTTAGCCCTAGTAGAATATTTACTTGTTACTTAGCCACTGCTTTGGTAGCCATGACTGATCAAACCATGCAACTGATCAAACCATGTTCACCAAAGCAACAAGACTCTAAACATGACGTTAACTGTTTATGCCCTGGTGAAAGCCGATTATTGTTGCTCATTCTTGCATACCTGGCTAGCTAAATAAATGAATAGTTAAATTACAAATGGTATATCAATAAATGTTGTTAGCCAGCCAACAAATGTTAGCAGACACAAGCCCCACAATCGCTGTAGTGAACAGTAGCAAATGTGCCTATCAGATTTCCCATCTAGCAGCAAACAAGCTGTAAGACAAATATGCAGTTCTTCCTGAGTCCATGTTTGAGTACACGTGTGCCCAAATAAGCTGAGTCGATTGTAGGTTGGTCAGACAGGTCAAATGTCTGACAGCTGGCAAATAGATATTGCCTATGGGACTCTTGGTACGGTACAGTAGGCCATGGTACTGTTCCCATCTGACTGATGCAACAAAGCTATTCTGTGAAGGGTCCTTGATAATGCTACAGGCTTTTGCCAGACATTGCTTCAGATATCTTGGATGTGCCCCAATAACGTGATGAAACTTGAAACCTCAGTCCCTGCTGGAGAGTCACTCTTGCGCCCTCTTGGAAATATTGGTGGCATTGATTGGTCCGTGAGATGTCTTCAGCTATGCGGTCACCAAGAAACTTCAAACTGCTAATTCTCTTTAGTGCAGTCGTGCTGATGTGGATTTTTATTTGGCTGATGTTGAGGGAGAGCTGGTTGTCCTGGCAACCATGATAGCAGTCTGCTTACCTCACTGTTGAGATCTAACGCTCAACCACAGAGTTGTCTGCAAACTTGACGATGGAGTTGATGTGCCTCAGTGTTAAGAGTCAGTGAGGAGGATGTTGTTCCCAATCCTCACAACCATAATGGAAGACGGTGGCATTTGGAAACTACTGCCTGGGAAAGGGACAGGTTGAAGATGTCTGTAAAGACACCTACCAGCTGGTTGGCACACCCTCAGAAGACACAACCGGGGATGCCATCTGGGCCAGGGCTCTGTGAGTGTTTACTCTGTTGAGTATCCCTCACGTAAGCCTCAGAGAGCAGGAGCACCTGGTCGTCTGCAGCAACAAGATCTTTTAGGTTGACTCAGTGATGTCTGTTTCGAAGCAAACTTATGGGTTGAGCTGGTCTAGCAGTGAGGCATCAGTCGGCATTATGCAGATGGATGCACCTTTGTAATTAGTGATTATGTCTAGACCTTGCCACATGCTTTAGGAGTCTGAGTTGTTTAACATAGATTCAAGCTTCAGTCTATATTTCCCTTTTGCATCCTTGCTGGATTTGAGGATCTTGTGTTACTTCTCTTGTATGTGTTGTGTGGCACCAGCAGTTGTTTTCAATCTGATGTCCACTTTTTGTGGACTTTTTGTGGACATTGGATGCAGCAGTACAGGCTTTCAGCAGGATCCATGTTTCCCCATGTTCATCCAAGGTCTTTGGTTAGGAATTATATTCTAATTGATTTTGTGGACGAAAACGTCACCCACACATTTCCTAGTGAAGTCTATGTCTGCTGATGTTATTTTTCTCAATCTTGGTGGTGTCCTGGTTGGATGACTCATTGCACATGTAGTCTGTATTCTTAAAGCGGCACTAGGTAGGATTTTTTCAGTAAAAAAAACAATTACAGCATTTTGCAATTACTCACCAGTCAGAAAGCGGTTCCGCACCAAGGCCCGATAGAGAATGAACTTTCGAATAGAATTACCTGTTCCAAAAAAAAGTGCTAACTCAGAGTTTGACATTATTCTTAGCCTTGCTAACGTTAGCTTCGGGTTCCTGGTTGCTAGCTGGAGAGAGCTAGTCTAAGTCTTTAATCGCTTCTTTGCAGTTTTCAGAGTGTATGCTGTAGTAGAGAAGGGAGGGATTGACAGTTTGTCGTCCTAGTCTCTAGCTGCCATTACTGTTTTTTTACAGTAAGAGAACTTCGTTCCCTATGGTGTACTATGCTATATATATCATCCAGATAAAAGCGGGTAAAAGGCGCTTTCATAAAGTAAACCAAGAAGGAAGGCTCGCCTCACAGAAGGCGATTGGCTGAAAGGCCTGCCTCGCAGAAGGCGATTGGCTGGAACGGGATTGCTGGAACAGAATTGGCTGGTAAGTTGCAGCATGCTCCAAAAATTATAAATTGATATTCCACTGGCACAGAACTGTCTTTGTTGCTAAATAACTCTAAGAAGGCCTCATTAGCTTACACAACATGTTTATAGGGGACAAAACTTGGGTTTGTGTACTGAAAAAAACTACCTAGTGCATCTTGAAAGCAATCTAGAAGCAAACGTAGAGCCAGCCTCTTCTTTCCACCATGATCCTATTGCCTGAAAAGGGGGTGGGGTGTATGTGTCAGAGGTATATGTGTCTACTTTGTCTACAGTTTTTTTTGCCTCTAGTGGGGCATACCTACTGGTGATCTTTTGATGAAGTCTGTTTTGAATTTGGATGATTAAAGTCTCTGGGAGAGAGGATTCGTACTGGTTTATATTCTTAGTTTTTGTTGAGTTCCATCTTGATATAAGCTTGTGGGTGAATGTAAATAGCCATGAAGTAAACTCAGCTTAAATCTGATGAAGAGAGGAACAGATGGTATCTACGGTTGGAAAACCAGACATAGATGCAGGATTTCATCTGGATAGAGCTGGTGAAAACGCGGTTAATGCATAGACAAATTTGACATGTAACTGTAACCTGTGTAACCTGTGGACCCAATAGACTGAGTGAATGAGGTGCGAATATCTTCAACCTTCTTTTAAAATGAATTGACATTTGAATCTGCAGAATGTAAAGATAGAGTTTGAGGAATGAGGTGGCAAAGACTTTCCTAGAGTTAGAAGAAAAAGCTTGAAATTCTGAGTGATAGAAAGTAGCTTTAGCAATAGAGAGGAAAAGAAGGTAGTGAGGAGGGAGTGAAAGGATTGTGTTATTCTAATGTTTCATTTGCCTCAATTTTTTGCACAGTTGCCAGGGCCCACATACATGTCCTGCTCTGTTATCAACGTGTTAAGCTCATTGAGAAGGTCACCAATGGCACCTGCTGGATGATAGATGACAACAATGTTAAGTTTAAACAGACGGGTTACGTTGACCTCCTGGAATTCAAAACAGTACCAAGATGGGGAGGAGTGAGGGGGACGTGAGATCTGGGAAACACATTGTCAGGTGAAGACAGAGCAGCTGGAGCAGCAATATTTTCTTGGGTAATCCATGTCTCTGTTAGGTCCAACTGGTCAAGGGTTGAGGGGACAGTTCCAAGTGCCAGAGACCAGATATTCTACATGGGTTGGGCAGTAGTGAACACATGATTGGGTTGAAGTAGGGTTACTGCTGGGGAATAAGAACAGTCTATAAAAAGTACAAGAAGATGAGCAAAGGGATAGAAGATGCACGCTTAGTTGACAAAGCTGCAATAGCTCAAAATCAGACCAATTTATACATAGTATATTGAAAGCTATTCTAGTCATATACGATCTATGAACAGTCAACGAGCATGTAATATCATAAAGGGAAAGAGCTGCAATCTTAGTGACCTTTAGGAACTTAAAGAGGGCAGAGTGCTGAGAAGCAAGACAGCATCTGTGGACTTGGTTGGATTAGATAGGATTGTATTAACGTATGGGTGACGTAACTTATGGTATAAATATTGTGCACTAGGTGGAGTTTGGTGCCCCATCATGATGGTGACCGGTACGATCATTCAATCACATTCAACTATTTGAATATGGCTCCTGTGTACATTATTATCAGCCATAAAGCAGTGGAGCCTAACAGGGACTATATTGACGCTTGACAAGAATGCCTACAGGTCTACAGGGAAAGCATCGATCCACATCAACTCTCAACACCACCGATGTTGTCAAAAGGTTGCCAGAGCGGGTGTATTCCCAAAGGTGACTAGAGGAGTTTGGCGTGCCATCCTGGGTTCTCTCCAAACACTTGGTGACAGTCAGTGCTCCATCATGATGGTGACCAAAAGGATCATTCAATCCTGTTCAACACAATCAAGAGCCATTCTGACAGGCTGCCTCCGGGCCTGGTACAGAAACTGCTCCAGACACGACTGCAAGGTCCTACGGCAGGTATTTAAGATGGCTGAGCTCCCATCCAGCCTGATCTCGGCCTGCAGCAACATGAAGGACCCAGCCACACGCTGTTCTCCCTTTTACCACTGGATGGGCTTGGTTGAATGTGTCAGAGTAGAGGGTCCCAATACAACAGGTCCTTGATTCAGCTTCTGTTTGCAAGCTGTTAGACTGCTCAACACTTGAACTGGACCACACACACACAAACCAATATTTGCCACAAGCTCGCAGGTAGCTGCTGTCCTGTGTGGACAGGGAGTACTGGAGGGGACCAAGCAGGCACCCCTGAGGGCCCCGGTGTTCAGGGTAAGCATGGTGGATGTGCTGTTATTCACCCTCACCACCATCATGGGGGCGACCTGGCAGGAAGTCCAGAATCCAGCTGCAGAGAGAGGTGCATGGAAGGGATTATGGTGCTGAGCTGTAGTTGATGAACGGTGGCTCATGGTGGCTATTCCATATTATGTAGGGAGATAATATAGGGCCTTAGCTAACTACCAACTGTTTATATTGCATTGGCATGTCTGGGACTACAACATAGATTAAGTTAGACAACATTGTTCAGTGGTTGTGTTTTAGCAGAGAAGTTAGACTGGGGCTGAATCAAACCGCAAGGTTTCATAGAGCAAGGTGCAATCAGACTCCCAGGAGTGATAGTAATTTAGACATGGCTTTTAAGCAGACGTAAACCAATGTGTTAATGAGAGGGTAGATACAAATGTCACAGTCAGATGTGGTGAAATCACTGCAAGGTACTTTCAAAAGGAAAATTCATTGGGATGTGCCAAACATCATCATTTTGTAAGCTCTGATAAAAGTTTGAAAGCATGTTGTTAAACAATTCTTTGCAACAGGCATGATATCATACACAATGTACGTGTTTTATTTCTCTCTTACACAAAACAAATGTTAAAACAGGTAATACACATTTTGAAATGTACAACAGAAATTGAAATAGTACAGTATACAGCATTTCATTGTTTTACACATTTCATTATAAAAACAACAGTAAAGATTTTTTTAAATTATTTTTTATGTTAAGTATGAAAAGGTTGATCCTGATCGTATTTGGTAGGGCACACAAAGGAAAACAAGCATTACTTATAATAAAAGTTTAGGTATTGTCTTCTTGTTTTACTTAAATCTACATCCCCAATACTGAATGATGCTGTTGCTTAATTTACCATATCATATTATTCAGGTGACCGAATCACTCCCAAAAAAACCAGTGGTTCATTCAGAAAGTTTTCGAGTCAAAATGTACTGTACTTTACAACGAGCAATGATGCAGCCTTGGAATAAAAAATTAACATTTGTACATATTACATACTATACTGTATGTATTATTTAATTTTTTTTATAAAACAACTTAAAAAATATATCTTTTGAAAATCAATTCTACCCAATGCAGGGTAAAACTGAGCAGAGCAATACTGTGTGTTTTAGGTCCATTCCATGTTCAGGAATTAAAAGTTCAAATTCAAGATGGTCCTCGTTGGAACGCACTGATGAAAATAGAATTGACCCCACCCTGGTGAAGGTCATGTTTTCTCATTCAGTCACAGACATTATCTAGTTTATAAATGTACAACGGATGACGAATAGTGGGTTCCATTCTAGGTTCCACTCTAGTTCATTAGGGTTCCTCTCCAGGTTCTCTGTGGTTCTCATCCGGCCATCAGGCAGGTTCTGCAGCAGAACTGGCGGAACAGCTTCTTCTCACACAGGCGGTTGGACTTCACCATCTCACAGAACACCTCGTCAGCTGAAAGAGAAAGAGATTTATCCTCTAAAAATGCCCATTCTTTCGCCGCTGTTATGCTCACCCATTTCTGCCCCCTCAGCCACCTTCTTCCTGCCCTCATCATGCCCTCTGCTCTTCCTTTTTTACTACACCATTTCTCCCTATCCATCTTTTCTCCCCCTACCGTGCCCTTGTCTCCTCTCCATGTCTCTCTACTCCATTCTCTTTCTTGTTATGTCCTCTCTCCTCACCCCCGACCCTAAATTCAACTCTACTCAAGTGTTTTCAAGGATGTCTCTGCTTGCAATGTAGCTATTAACATTAGCGTACTCTACCCCTGGTCATGTGTCCTCTCAGAGCATACACACAAGTCTGAAAGCTCCACCCTGAACATTGAAGTAACCAGTGATATCATATTATATGTTTTGAGGGGAAGATCTGCCTCCCGAACAACATTAATTAAGAAAATGAAACAACCACTAACCTACCCCAGACCATAATTAAGGCCCTGATGAGGGGGAAGAGGGCACTGTTTCCTCACTGTTTCCTTCAACATGGTTGCAGCTCTGCCAATTAATTCAGCTGAACACCAATAGAAGCCTATTTCCCTAAGCCAGGGTTACGCTACACAATTCTGGCCCCCATTTAGCTGCTATAGAGCAGTTTTTGAAATATGAGACAAAAGCCTCATGTTGTTGCCTACTCGAGCTGTGTGGCCGTCATCCGAGGGCCACCAATCCCTCCTTTGAGCCATCCCAGATGTCCCAATGCTTTCAAACACATTTGATTTGATCAACACAAAAACTGAATTGTGCATGTAGTATGAGGTGAGCTACAACAAGAATCCTGACAATGAGAGCCAATGAGATGATGATGTTGTATCGGATCACTCAAGCAGGGAGGGACAAATAATATGCTAGTTTGTACTTGTCAAATTGTAACCGCTCTGATGCTTGCAAGCAACGTTACCCAAATCAAAATGTATTCGCTACGTACTTCAGCTTTGTATGGCAAACGTGAATGTCTGAATGAAAACGTTTCTGAGGACGCTTGGGGGCACAGCCTTTTTTTGGCTGTCAACAATTTAATCACATCATCACATCACCGTTTTTCGCCAGAAAGCATGCTGTCCAGAGACCTCAAGACAGGTGAAGAATCTTGTGGTGTGACACCCCCCCCCGCCCGTGCCAAATTGCTTCGTGTGCACACCACCAAGTTAGCGACACAAAATCTACAGGGAAATACAGTTGTTTAATGTGAGAGGCTCAGTTAGCCAAGTCAGGGTTTTTAGAAGCGCTATAGCTTGGGCCCTGCATTAGCACATAACCTTTTAGCATAAGTAGTGCATTACAGTGCATTGCAAAGCATAGCTTTTGTTTCCCCGCTCCCTCCCGGCTCCCTATAGCTCACTGCTCCTGCTGCAGCCGCGCTCCCAAGCTGCTCTTTCAAACCCAAATCACATCCCTTCCTGTCACATCCTGCAGCAGGCGATAGAGAAGCACCACTGGAGACCCAAGGAAGCGAGCACCCTGCAGGGCCTAGCAACTAAAAGTAACTCATACTCACTGTGAGAGAATTTGAACGTGATACTTTTCCTAAAGGCGCCAAAGTAGGGGGATTTCTTTCAATAGAACAATGGGGGGAACGCTAGAATATGTTGCAGAAGAAGCACACCCAATTTAAAATACTGTTAAAAATAATTTCAAATAGTTTGTTTGATTTGGTGCTTGATGAGTCTGCCTGGCATTATCAACTAATAGAGTAGTCCCAAAAATGCCAAAACCTGATCACTGGGTATTCCGAACAGGCTTAGAACAAATTAATGAACAAAAGTATTTCCTGTCTTGCATTCAAACACCGGTCTGGAAGGCATAGCGTTACCTATTGTGTGTTTCCACTAACTTGCCCAATTGGACGAAATCGGCCCTTAACAGAATGAATAAACAGAAGAACCATATAGAAATCATTGGTTTGGCCCATAGATATGGTTCTAACTAGAACCCACTATGAAAGGTTATTAAATTAAACAATACCTCACTGATTATTATTATTATTATTATAATAATTATTTGTTGACAGATTCTTAGTTGACAAATATGTACTTACTGTGTTGTGTGGTTTTCCCAACTTGATGAATGCACTAAACTTTAGTCACTGGATAAGAGTGTTGGTTAAGTTACTACAATGTAAATGTGGTTATACCCTGACACTGTGGGCACACTTACCATTTATAGTACACTACTTTTGACCAAGGGTACAGTATTGTATGTTGCAGGCGCAACTTACCATTCAACAACTTCTGCAAAGCGACAACAGAACATTCTGCTCCACTGACCTCCATTGTAAAAGCGTGCCTCAATAGATTGGGCATCTACTGTAGGAACCATGGTGCCATTTGGGACACGGGTCAATAATTCAAAGCATTTGTTAATGGCAATTAGTGGCCTTTCAGGGCCGCCACCTACTTCACTCAGGGTGAGAGAGATGAAGTGTGACACAGGGGTCACAACTATGACATGCATAAGTTAGCACACTGCACCAAACTGTTCAGCATTCACACCGGCTCAGGTATCGTCATTCCACCTGAGAGGTATTTTTGGGCCATGCATTGCCACTACTTATTGGGGCCATTTCAGAGAAGAGAGAATGTATGGAATTTTATTCCCTTTCTATGCACTTTTGCCTATACGTTTATTGTGACTGTAAACTTACTGTAGGCTTGAGGTAATGCATGTTTCAGCCAGCTATTCGTTCCACAGAAATTAAGGTGTGGCTGAGGTGAGTATTCTGACGACCTAAGGCCGCAGCCAGAAAATTTGAAATTAGTTCAACTTTAAACAACCTGATAGTCACATCACATGAACTACAACCTTTTCTGTTTCCTTGGAAACGTATAGTCTTTTTCTGGATAGAAATTGAATTGGATTGAAATCACCAATACCGATAAAATACCTGCACAGTTCCATTGTCCGTGCAGGAATAGACCGGGACATACTACCTGTACACTGTTCTCCCTAAAATAATGAGATCTTTTAAGTCTAATCTTCTATGTTCACTCATCTTCCAACATTACTATATGGCAATTTGAATAATTAATCAACCAATTGTTGTGAAACGCATGCCTAGGATTTACAAAGACATCACATATCATACATAATATTATGAAGTTTACAGTGTTTTTAAATGGGTTCTGAAATCTAGATAAATATAGCATGTGTTTTGATTACAAATGTTTCATTGATATCCATTCTGGAGGCATTCTCCATAGGCTAACTTCTAAAGGTGTGCATTTGAAATGAAAATGAAAAGTAGTCATAATTAAAAGGGATTAGATAAATGAACAGAAAAACAAAATGATCAAAAACTCTTTAATGAAATTGGGGATGCAGAAAAATATTAAAAAAGACCAGATTGAAAAGATGGCAGAGGCTGTGGTGACAATGTGGAAAGACATGTATGACTCAAGTCTAATTCACTTTACATTGAAGAGATCAAAAAAGATGTTTGCTGAACGCCTGTGACACAGGAGCACGACATACCATCTACCTTCTGCACGCGGAATATGTTTATTGTCAAGCAGTGCGTTATACCTAAAACCATTAATCTGACTGATGGAACATGCAATGAGTGTCAGGGTTTGCAAATTCTGTATTTCTCTACAATAAAAACCTCAATCAAAAGCATCCTCAGTCAGTCCATTTACTTTAAAAGACATGTTTTCTGTGTACTTAATCAGTTAAAGCTGACTGCTGTACGATTTTCAGTGATATTTTTTCTTTTTCCATATCTGCCTGTTAGTCTCTAAATTTTAAAGATTCATTAAGCACATGGTGAAATTATGGATGAATTCTAGTTGAATTCATTTCAAGTTGTTTTTAAAAGAG
>JACXGI010001140.1:80859-102940 GCA_016801175.1 Esox masquinongy
ATCACATGTAGTTGACCTGTTCTACCTGATCACATGTATATTTTACCTGTAGCCATTGTTGCAGGCAGTGCACCTGTCTGCATCCCGCAGGCATTTCATACAGCTTTCATGGCACCTAAAACACTGCCTCTGAACTGGGGAGAGAGATAGACAGAGAAGAGAGAGATGGACGGAGGGAGGAAAGGAAAGAAGGAAAGACAAAGAGACTGGATGTAATACAGATAAATAAATATATATTACCATTCAAAAGTTAAGGGTCACTTAGAAATGTCCTTGTTTTCGAATGAAAAGCACATTTTCGTCCATTAAAATAATATCAAATTGATGAGAAATACAGTGTAGACATTGTTAACTTTGTAAATGACTATTGTAACTCGAAACATCAGATTTTTAATGGAATATCTACATTGGTGTACGGAGGCCCATAAACGGCAACTATCAGTCCTCTTGTTCCAATGGCATGTCGTGTTTGCTAATCCAAGTTAATCATTTTAAAAGGCTAATTGCTCTTTTGCAATTATGTTAGCACAGCTGAAAACTGTTGTGCTGATAAAAGATGCAATAAAACTGCCTTTAGACTAGTTAAATATCTGGAGCATCAGCCATTGTGGGTTCGATTACAGGCACAAAATGGCTAGAAACAAAGAAATTTCTTCTGAGACTATACTTGTTCTGAGAAATTAAGGCTATTCTATGCGAAAAATTGCCAAGAAACTGAAGAGCTTGTACATTGCTGTGTACTACTCCCTTCAAAGAACAGCGCAAACTGGCTCTAACCAGAAGAGAATGAGAAGTGGGAGTCCCCGGTGCACAACTGAGCAAGAGGACAAATACATTTGAGTGTCTAGTTTGAAAAACAGATGCCTCACAGGTCCTCAGTTGGCAGATTCATTAAATAGTACCCACAAAATACCAGTCTCAATGTCAACAGTGAAGAGGTGGATCCGGGATGCTGATCTTCTAGGCAGAGTTGCAAAGAAAAAGACATCTCAGACTGGCCAATATAAAGAAAAGATTAAGATGGGCAGAAGAACACTGAAGTGACACTGGACAGAGGAAGATTGGGAAAAAAAGAGTTATGGACAGACAAATCTAGACAAAGTTTGAGGTGTTCGGATCACAAAGAAGAACATTTATGAGACGCAGATCAAATGAAAAGATGCTGGAGGAGTGCTTGACGCCATCAAGCATGGTGGAGGCAATGTGATGATCTGGGGGTGCTTTGGTGGTGGTACATTTAGAGATATGTACAGGGTGAAAGGGATTGTGAGAAGGAAGGCTATCACTCCATCTTGCAACGCCATGCCATACCCTGTGGACTGTGCTTGATTGGAGCCAATTTCCTCCTACTACAGGACAATAACCCAAAGAATAGCTCCAAACTATGCAAGAACTATTTAGGGAAGAAGCAGTCAGATGATATTGTCTCTACAATAGAGTGACCAGCACAGTCACTGGATCTCAACTCTACTGAGCTGTTGTGGGAGCAGCTTGACGGTTTGGTATGTAAGAAGTGCCCATCAAGCCAATCCAACTTGTGGGAGATGCTTCAGGAAGCATGGGGTGACATCTCTTCAGATTACCTCAACAAATTGACAACTAGAATGCCAAAGGTATGCAAGGCTGTAATTGCTGTAAATGGAGGATTATTATTTAATTTAAAAACAATTATTTCTAACCTTGACAATTACTATATATCCTGTTCATTTTGCTATATTTCCTATTCAAACGAATTTCATGTATGTTTACATGGAAAATAAGGACCCCAAACCTTTGAACAGTAGTGTATTTAGACACATTTTAACACCCTCCAGTTCAGGGTGCATATTTAACCACTAAAGCCAAATGCAAGTACATTCAAACGTCCATGAAGCTAACGCTCACAAGCTTTGGTTCGCTCTTTTCTCACACTCTTTCGCTCTCTCTTCCACTCAAAGCAAAGAAGCAACTGAGGCCTGGTGAGTTTGAAGGATTTATATAGAGAAAAAAAAGACATAAACAACATCTGTCCCACAAAAGAAAAGAAGGCGGTTCCAATAATTTATTTCTCTCTCACACAAACACACAAATTATGTTCATCTTTCAATCTTTGTGGGGACCTAACCCAGGAATCCATCTTCTCTGTTTCCTAAACCTAACCCTAACGGACATTTTTAAACGTTATGCCTAAACTTACTGTAACCTATCCCTAAAACATAACACTATACCTGATCAAAGACGCCTGGACCTAAGAGTGATCCCAACACTATGCCCAATTCTAGGTTTTCCCTAAACCTCATCCCAAAGCCAATTTTTCAGGTGTAACTATGTAATTATGTACACGGGATGGCTAGATGTGTGAGTGCTCTGTGTAACAGAGGCCAGATGTGCGAGTGCTCTGTGTGACAGAGGCCAGAGATGTGAGTGCTCTGTACAACAAAAGGTATGCGAGGTCATTACAGATTACTTCAACAAGTGGCCTAGAGTCTACACTGTGTGTGTTAGTATGGTCATTCCCAGACAACACATATAAAAAGGCCATCATACTCAGTAAATGTCTTCCATGGTAAGAGAAGGCATGGGAGACACCTCCGACCTTATATTTTTTACTTAACCTTTATCTGACCAGGAGAAAACCCTTGAGGTTAAAAAACTATTTTCTGACGGGGACCTTGCAAGAGGGTCAGCAGGAAGTAGTTATAGTCAGAGTGTTCATACAATACAAGAACACGGTTAAAAACAATCACAATAGTCAACATTGACCAGTACCCAGTGAAGTCACAAAAACACCATTACATAAACCACACATTATTCCCTTATTCCCTTCAAAATATATATATCATATATAAATGTATATACATAGTTGTTTGGCTCCTTTTTAAATCATAATGATAACAGAAAGCACCCAAATGGCCCTGATCAAATGTTTAGACACCCTTGAATGTTTGGCCTTGTTACAGACACACAAGGTGACACACACAGGCGAAAATGGCAATTAAAGGTGAATTTCCCACACCTGTGGCTTTTTAAATTGCAATTAGTGTCTGTGTATTAATAGTTAATGAGTTTGTTAGCTCTCACGTGGATGCACTGAGCAGGCTTGATACTGAGCCATGGGGAGCAGAAAATAACTGTCAAAAGACCTGCGTAACAAGGTAATAGAACATTATAAAGATGGAGAAGGATATAAAAAGATATCCAAAGCCTTGCAAATGCCAGTCAGTACGGTTCAATCACTTATTAAGAAGTGGAAAATTCGGGGATCTCTTGATACCAAGCCAAGGTCAGGTAGACCAAGAAAGATTTCAGCCAAAACTGCCAGAAGAATTGTTCAGGATACAAAGAAAAACCCACAGGTAACCTCAGGAGAAATACAGGCTGCTCTGGAAAAAGATGGTGTGGTCGTTTCAAGGAGCACAATTCAACGATACATGAACAAAAATGAGCTGCATGGTCGAGTTGCCAGAAAGAAGCCTTTACTGTGCCAATGCCACAAAAAAGCCCAGTTACAATATGCCTGACAACACCTAGACACGACTCACAGCTTCTGGCACACTGTAATTTGGAGTGACGAGACAGAAATAGAGCTTTAGGTAACAACCATAAGTGTGATGTTTGGAAAGGGGTAAACAAGGCCTATAGGGAACAGAATACCATCCCCACTGTGAAGCATGGTGGTGGCTCACTGATGTTTTGGGGGTGTGTGAGCTCTAAAGGCACAGGAAATCTTGAGAAAATTGATGGCAAGATGAATGCAGCATGTTATCAGAAAATACTGGCAGACAATTTGCATAAGGCCAAGTTGACCCTCCAGTGGTTACAGCAGAAAACTATTACAAAAGACGGCACGCTGTCATTGATGTTAAAGGGGGCAATACACAGTATTAAGAACTAAGGGTATGCAGACTTTTGAACTGGGTTCAGTTCATTTTTATCTTTGTTGCCAGTTTTTGTTTTATGATTGTGCCATTCTGTTATGACCTACAGTTGAATGTGAATCCCATAAGAAATAAAAGACATGTGTTTTGCCTGCTCACTCATGCTTTCTTTACAAATGGTACATATATTACCAATTCTCCAAGGGTATGCAAACTTTTGAGCACAACTGTATATACATCTCCAGAAAAAATTAAGAGACCACTGCACCTTTTTCTTTCCTTTTCAAAAAAGTTGAAAAGGAAAGTTTTGAGTGAGGAACAGATGCATTCAATTTGCAGTGGTGTCTTAATTCTAACCCTTCTGTTCCTCTTTCAAAACCTTCCTTTTCGACTTTTTTGGAAAGGAATAAAAAAGGTGCAGTTGTCTCTTAATTTTTACCGGAGCTGTATATATGCACAACTTCCAATCCACATGACTTACTGTCATCAGTGAAGTACCCGGCTGGGCAGGTCTCGGAACAGGTGGCATTGAGGGGGTTGAAGTAGAGGCCCCTGCGACAGGAGCGACATTGGGTGGTGGTGCGACCCACGCACTTCTCACAGCCCTTGTGACAGCGCCGACACCTTCGGGCCCCAGTGTCATCGTAGAACCCCAGCGGGCAGTGGCTCACACATGTTCTGGAATGGATTGATTAGAGAATGTTTTGGACCCGGGACGAGTGGCTGTTGTTTTTAGACGTATCAAAGACAGACCATAATAAAACACTACAATAATACATCAAAATGCACAATAACTGAGCTGGAAAGGCTCATATATTTTAAACACTATTCTGTTTCCAAGAAAGTTGGGATGCTGTGTAAAATGTAAAAAAGAATGCAATGTTGTGCAAATCATTTTAACCCTATATTCAATAGAAAATAGTACAAAGACAACATATCAAATGTTGAAACTGAGAAATGTTATTGTTTCTTGATAAATATACGCCAACTTTGAATTTGATGCCAGCAACACGTTTCATAAAAGCTGGGACAGGGGCAACAAAAGACTGTAATGCCAAAAAAAACTGGTGGGACATCTCCCATCTAATTAGGTTGATTGGTAACAGGTCAGTAACATGATTGGGTATAAAAAGAGCATTCCAGAGAGGATGAGTCTTTCAGAAGTAAAGATGGGGAGGGTTTCACTACTCTGTGAAAGACCGTGCAGGCAAATAGTGCAACAATTTAAGAATAACATTTCTCAATGTAAAATTGCAAAGAGCTCATTTAAGATGGACTGAAGTGAAATGGAAAACTATCCTGTGGTCTGACGAATCAAAATTTTCAAATCTTTTTGGGAATCATGGACACTGTGTCCTCTGGACTAAAGAGGAGAGGGACCATCCGGCTTGTTCAAAAGCCAGCATCCGCGATGGTATGGGGTTGCATTAGGGCACATGGCATGGGTGAATTGCACATCTGTTAAGGCATCATTAATTCTGAACTATACATACAGGTTTTGGAGCAACATATGCTGCCATCTAGACAATGTCTTTTTCAGGGAAGGCTTTGCTTATTTCAGCAAGACAATGCCAAATCACATTCTGTAGGTATTGCAACTGCATGGCTCTGTAGTAAAAGAGACCGGGTGCTAAACTGGCCTGCATGCAGTCCAGACCTGTCACCCATTGAAAACATTTGAAGCACTATGATATAAAAAAATACGACAAAGGAGACCCTGAAATGTTGAGCAGCTGAAATCCTATATCAAGCAAGAATGGGCAAACATTTCACTTTCAAAACTACAGCATTTGGTCTCCTCAGTTCCCAAATGCTTACAGAGTACTGTTAAAAGAAGAGGTGATGCAACACAGTGGTAAACATGCCCCTGTCCCAACCTTCTTGAAATGTGTTGCTGGCATCAATTTCAAAATGGCCATGTATTTTTCCAAAAACAATAACATTTCTCAGCTTCAACATTTGATATGTTGTCTTTGTACCATTTTCAATTCAATATAGGGATAAATGATTTGCACAACATTGCATTCTGTTTTTATTTGCACTTTAGCTGCATCCCAAATGTTTTGGAAATGTGGTTGTACATTCTGTGACTGAATTCAATATCTAACTACTAATTCATGCATATTGACCATTTCCCCATGTACTTCCTCTGTTCTTTATATGAAATGTAAACTTTCTACAAGACATTATTTTTGATTAATGAATTGCATATGAAAAAACAGACGAAATAAATGTGAATAATGATTTACCTATTTACATTTATTAAATAAAGTAGTATGCATATTAGCCAATTTGTAGAGAGATGACCTTTCACAGAACAGGTCCAAAGCATTCCCTATGAATTAATTAGTCAGAAAGACATTAGTAAAACATCATCAATCAAATCTAAAATGTAACCGCACACTCCATGTATAGAAGCTATGAAGGACAAGACAAACAGAGTGTCCACTTGGTTGGTTTCTTGATGGATGTATGACTTACTTTCAAACCCCCAGAGGGTCTAAAGAAAAAGCTTAGGTTCATGTCTTTTTTTCTTCTTCTTCAAAGCAAGCCTTGTTTTATTTTGAAGCAAGAAAGATTCTTGTTTGTTCTCTACATTCTTGCTTGTAATTGATCATGGTGATACTTTTTAGAGTGCACGTATCAGCATGTGTCCTGGACATCTTGTACCAAGGGGCACTGAGGTTTAGAACCAACTCCAAAGCTCTCACCCATCACTGTACCCTCTATATTGGAGTAGGCCAGCCTTCCCAACCACTTCAGAGATTAAGACAGTTATATGTTTTCATTTAGCTCCCATTTTGCCTGTGTTCATACGCTGCCCAGCCGACTAACGATATACTGTACATCGCCTGCACTTGCAGAACTGTATTTCTTTGACGCCTAAGGCCTGGCTGAGCAGTCCTCTGCCACGGCCCCTCTACCTGGAATGAGTTACGAAAGGTCTTGAAGTTATGATTGATTTTCAGATTATGGCGGAGAGGCCTGGGGTGTTCCAGAGGCCTAGTTCATATGTACTGTTGCAGCATTGATTCAAAGCAGGCCAATGCTCTGAGCAAAAAGCTCCCCCATCTTCCTCCAGTGTCTCTACCAATAAAAGCATAAATGCCGGAAAATGTATCTTTACAATGACATCAAAAACAATCATTGTAACGTGATTTTCAAGAAAACAGGTATTCCTTGATTACAAGTTTGTTAAAGGTTAGATTTTTTTTATTTTTATTTTGAGTATGAGATCAAACTGATCAACAACAATGCAGCCCTGTCAAACATCCACCCCCACCCACACCCCACGGATGGTGCTGAGATAACCAACACCATCTGCTGGATCCCAGTGCACTGTCTGTGCCACGACGGGGATTTGAACCCCTGGTCGCAACAACGCTGCCCAACGTCGACCAGCGGGACGACAATGCAGATTGACAGTGTGTTTCACCTGCCCGTCTTGAGGCTGCCCAGGCTGTAGTGGATACAGTTGAGACAGTGGTCGGCGTCAGGCCCGTCACAGCCCTGGTCCCCACACTCACTGTGGCACGGCCCTGACATGGGGTTACACGCACACAAATGCAAGTGTCATCACCTTATACAGTCATCACAGATCTTCTACAGTATTGTGGCCATGCACGACTGTTGGGTTTGTGGTGGCACAGGAAGGAGAGACAAATGCAACGCTCCAAACAAAACCCGCAGACCTGACCAGGACCTGGCAATGGTCTGAAAGGTTTCTTTAAAAACAATTAAAATACAATACATAGCATACTTGAAACATTTCATGGAAATTGTCTGGCACAGTGGAAGCAATGGAATAGCCCCATAAGCGACTATGGTAATAAATCCAGTACCATTTAAATGCAAACCTAAAATAATTTCACCCGTACTAGAATCATCACCAGAATGAGTTGCCTTAGGCCTAGGCTTTGAGGTGCATTGTGGGAGTACAGTGTGGTAACGGTTCAGGGCAGATTCCTCCCTACCGTTATACTCCTCTTCTTCCTCCTGGTGTTCGAGGGCATCCGGAGACGGTCGGGGTGCCTCCAGACTGGGGCTGGGGATCTCCAGCATCCTGGAACGAGAGTGCTGGGTCCCCTGAGTCTGGTACGGGTGCTCAGAGGTGCCATAAAGGACCAGCGTCCATTCCTTCAGTTTACCTAAAACAAGCACGGGAAGTGAGATCTGTACACGGTTGGGCGCGCATGTACCACCGTGTCTCTCTGACTGACAGTGTTCACACTTACCCAGCACCTCTGGGTTGCGTAGCGAAGAGGGAGAGTCTATGATCTCCAGGGTCCACTGGCCCACTGCCTTCTCACCCCAGCAGTGAACCGACATGAACTCCCAGTTCCTGAAACCTTCATTAGAGTTGTCAAACAACCTGGAGAAATATTGGGGAGAGAGACAGAGTGTGAAGAATCCCTGAGAGAGATTGTGAGAGGGTACTTTATTGTACACTATTACATAAAGTTTAAAGACCTTTGACAGAAACAGTGAGAGAGAGTACATTATAGTACTGTTTAAAGACCTCTGACAGAGACTGTAAGAAAGTATTTCATTGTACAGTAATTTTAAAGACCTCTGAGGGAGATGGTGAGAGAGGCATAGAATGACAGAGTAAGGTACAGGGAAAGGAGAACAGAAAGAAAGACAGTGAGAGAGAGAGAGAGAGAGACAGTGAGAGAGAGAGACAGTGAGCGAGAAAGAGACAGTGAGCGAGAGAGAGAGAGAGAGAGAGAGAGAAATTAACTTCTCAACTTCTAAGGCTATTAAACCACGTTCCACCGTGCAAACAGACAAATCTAATGCCTTTGTACCAGTGAAGAAAAATCTAAAAAGTGTAACTTCTTTCATTATTCAAAGAGAGTTGTTAAAAAAATAAATAAAAGCATCCCATTTTTTAAAGCTAGCCACGTCAGCAAATAAACTAACATCAATGGGCTCAAGGAACATCACAGTGGTTTCAGCTCTCTGTAGCATGTGGTGAAGTCTGGGGTGGCTGCTTCTGTGTTAGTGTGATTGGGATTATTGTGTCTGCATGTTATCAGGCCATTTTATGAAGCTGTTATGATTACTCCATGGGATGGTTAACATAGAGGTATTATTATTTTAACATAGAGATTGAATTTGTCTAATTCCTAATTCAGTTCTGGTGAAACTGTTTTATAGGGAAAATCTGGCATTGATTTATTTAATTTTGACTGTCAATTAATGACACCGGAACCGTTCTGTTTCTTGAAGAACATCCGTTTTTGTGGTTCCTTTCTGGCAGGGATACACAGTCCTTTGTGTTGATGTTAGATGTGTAGGTTGCCCTTTTAAACACAAGGGGAAAATTGGAAAATTAAAAAAAACATCAGTGTGCTGAAATTGGCCTGTCTAGAACAGGCTGGTGGACCCCCTTTTGTAGACCTGTGAATTTGATATGTTTTAGTAGTATTTGTCAAATGTGATACATTGTTGATAATGTATTGAAACATATCATAGGAACACAGCTGTCACAGATTTATGTATGATATGTTACATATTCCCCTGAGCAGTTTGTCGATCTAGCAGTGAGTCCTATCTCAAAGGAAGGAGCACAATTCCTAGCGAAGTTTTAATTGTGAAAAAAAATGAAAATGAAAATTAACTACAGAAAATGTTTTGAAAGAAAATCTCAACGATGCAACACGAAAAGCCCTTTTAATGTTTCATTAAGATTGAAAACATCTATCCTAATGAAAGCATATGCCAGCAGTTTTAAGTTGCATTGCGTTTTAAAGAGCTGTGTTTTATTTTATTGTATCTGAAAAACATTATTAGAATGACTAACATTAGAATGACTAACATTAGAATGACTGACAGAATATTTCCATACCAAAATAGCCATTAGTGACTAAACTAAATGTTTAAGATGACATGTAGGCCTAAACTATGACCACAAACTCTGTATTGACAGTTGACCCCTCTGCCCTCACGCTGAGTGACAATCTAAGCCCTTCAGAGTTGTTGTGTAGAATGTGGCTAGTTTGATCAGAACGTAATGCACTTTGTTTTCCATGTAATGAAAAAAAAACAAATATAATTGAAACGTATAAATTAAATTAATTTTCAAAACAAAGGACATCAACCTTTTGAATATCTCTTAACAAGCCTGTTTAATTACATTGAAACAAAAAATTGGAATCTGAACAGCAGCCAAGCGGGAGATTTCTCCGTCTTTATAAAAGAAAGAATCCTCACATCGGCACCAGAGCTGTTAGAGTGCGTTACTACCTGCTGAACAGATGTACTAGAATGGACTTCAAGGGGATATCTGTCTTTTTGTGGTGTTAGTGTGTCTGTGTGGGTATGCATGTGTTCTCTTTGAAATAGCTTGCAGTTTGATTAAAGCTCTCTCTCTCTTTTCGCTCTCCCTCTCTCTCAGGGGGGATAATCAGCAACAGCAATACGTCCCTTAACACAGTGCACCAATCTGGCGACACACAGTGCATCTCCCAATCTGGCAACTCGCCCAAGCTGCAAATTAACTCTGTTCACTCTGGTTCCAGAACGACTCCTCGCTGTGAGAGCCCTAGATAGCTATGTATATTATAATATATCACAATATATTACAGCACAGCAGGCTATATGCATGCTTTTGACTTTACGAGATGAGTCGAGAGAACAGGATTGAACCATTCCCATTTCGGGCCATTGGGAGAAAATGAAAGTGTAAATCTAGCTGTGGGGTCCTGTCTGTAGTAAACAGTTTTACTGGATGGGTTCTGTGAGGTCCGGGTTCTGTGAGGTCCTCTGGACCACCGCTTTAACACTCCTTTACACTCTGATTCAAGCCAAATGTTTTGGCTGGCAATCTGGCAACCTTGGAGACGTAATGACCGAGGAGATACTTTATCAGGGTCTCCTTAATGGAAAGGAGAAGATTTAGCGAGAGAAATGTTGAGCTGTAACAAAGATCAGCTAATGTTTTTAAATACAGGGGCATGGCTGGGTGGGTGGACAGGCAGGTGTGTGGGTGGCTGGGTTGGTGGGTTGGTGGGTGGATTGGTGGGTGGGTGCATTGGTGGATGGGCCGGTGGGTGGATTGGTGGGTGAGTCAGTGGGTGGGCCGTGGGTGGCTGGGTGGGTCGGTGACTGGGTGGATTGGTGGGTGGGCCGGTGGATTGGTGGGTGGACCGGTGGGAGGTTTTTGGTGGGTGGGCCAGTGGATTGGTGGGTGGACCGGTGGGAGGTTTTTGGTGGGTGGGCCAGTGGATTGGTGGGTGGACCGGTGGGAGGTTTTTGGTGGGTGGGCCAGTGGATTGGTGGGTGGGCTGGTGGATTGGTGGGTGGGCCGCTTAAATCTAAAAATAGATATAGGAAAGAAACTTGATATAGTACCATTTTGAATGGGGAGAAATTATTTCATCACAAACATTATCTGGATGTGTCCAGATTTACACAAAACTATTCATGTTGTAAAAAGAAATCTGCAGTAAGCTAGTTAAGATCTACCCGAGTGAGTTAAGCCTTTTCAGGGAGAGTATAACCAATTTGGGCTTTGGGATAGAAATGATAAAGGTTGTTCAATATGACATGGATGTAATATCTGGGACTATTCTGCATACCAGGGGCCTTGTGTTCACATTTCTCACTTTACTCTGACACACTTGGAGATCCGAGGATTTGATTGGGCACCAAATTATTTAGATTTATCAAATTGTCACATGCAACATATTAACACGTTGCCATTAATGAATTAGTGCCACACTACATTTCTGCACATTGTACGAGCCTTACAAACTTCCCTTCAACATTCATGGTGACACACACATTCTACTTTTCTGTATAACTTAGATGTTGGAACTCGGTCCTGTCCTATTTGTAAAAGACAGAGCATGGCAAATTTAATATAATTTCTGTGGTGGTGTGGGTGGACTGTTTTAATCTTTTGCTGTGACTTTTCAAATTAAGCGTACATATCACTAGTGCCAAACACTGGCTGCACTGTCTCTAAGACTGACAGTCAATTTGAACAGTTTGGAAGGAAATTAGCCCACAGATTCAATGAAAAAGTCAAACCGTTGTTCATATGTAGTGTTTATCTACAGCATAGATGACAGTGTTTCTGTTTCCTGATTTAGAAGAGACACTAACATCAAATAGGATATCATAATGTACTGTTGTAACACTGATGCAGCAATAGTGTATCCCTCCTATTTTAAATCCTTGTGGACTGAATTACTTATTGATTATTGGTGATATTTGTTGTAAGCTGACTAGCAGTGGTAATGAATCAGTTACATCTTTTAAAAAAAAATAATAATAAATCCCTGCAAAATGATTACATTTGAGGTCATATGTAATGCAAATAAGCCAAAAAACAACAACACAGAATTCATGTTATTTGAATATACAATGCATTCATAAATTATTCAGACCCTTTCACTCTTTACACATTTTGTTATGTTACAGCCTCATTCTAAAATTTATTACATTTATTATTTCCCATCAACCATACACATAATATCCCGTAATCTCAAGTAAAAACAGGTTTTTTGACGTGTCCAGTTTACTGAAAATAGAGAACTGATCTCATGTAAATAAGTATTCAGACCCTTTGCTAAGAGACACTAAAAATAAAGTTCAGTCGCAACATGTTTCAATTGAACATTCTTAAAGTGTTTCCACAGCTTAATTGGAATCCACCTGTGGTGGATTTAATTCATTGGAAATTATTTTGGAAAGCACACACCTGTTTATAGAAGTTCCCACAGTTGACAGTGCATGTCAGAGTAAAAACCAAGCCATGAGGTCGAAGGAGCTCTGAACAGAATTGTGTCAGGGCACAGATCTGGGGAGGAGTACCAAAAAATATCTGCAGCATCAAAGATCCAAAAGAACATAGCAGTTTCTATCATTCTTAAAATGGAAGCAGTTTGAACCACTAATTTCCTTCCAAGAGCTGGTTACCCAGCCAAACTGAGATATCAGAGCCCTGTCTGAGTGACCATCGGGTTCTCGGTCACCTCCCTGACCAACACCCTTCTCCCCCTATTGACCAATGGAAACAGGATGCACCTCAGCTTGAATTCAAGTGTCATAGCAAAGAGTCTAAATATTTATGTAATATATGTGATATTTTTAAATTGTGATATTTCAGTTTATACCTTTGCCCAAAAATCTAAAAACCTGTTTTTGCTTGATTATTATGGGGTATTGTGAGTTGGTTGAAAAAAAGTCAATATAATCCATTTTGATTGATTTTGAGGATGTAAATGTGGAAAAAGTTGGGGTCTGAATACTTTCCGAAAGCACTGTATCTAATATGAAACACAGCATTTTACGGTTTACATACCTCCACAGTGCAAACACGCCTTGACTGAACACAGTCCCATGAGTGTTTGACCATTAGAGGCTCAGCAATCTTTTAGGATGGAAGAATTTACTAAAAACGTAAAAACCAAAACAGAAAATAATTATTCAAATGATGTGAGACTATGTCAGGAACCACGAGGAACTAAACAAACGGACTATAACAGCGTGGAGCTGTGGGGAGGGTGTGTGTGTGTGTGTGTGTGTGTGTGTGTGTGTGTGTGTGTGTGTGTGTTGGTGCACACGGCCAATGAAATAAAAGGAGACTGCCCGCTTAGTCTCTCCCTTACTACCATATTTGATGTCAGACTGTGATTTCCCCAGACATAAAATGAACCAAAAGATCCATCTATTCCACACTCAGAAGGATACTCTGTTCTTCTAGTTGTTTTTATTCATGAGGATATGAGAATAACAATCCTCCAGTCCCCTGTGTGTGTGTGTGTGTGTGTGTGTGTGTGTGTGTGTGTTTGTGTGTGTGAGACATCTATAAACAGCACTGAGAGAATACCAAACGAAAAGGATCAGAGGCCTGAGAGAGAGAACGAAGAAAAAGAATGTGAGGGAGAAAGAGACAGAGAATGAGAGAGACAATGGAGTAGAGATGGGAGAACAAACCCATCAAACTTAGTGAGTGATGGGAAAACTGCTGGACTCTGACTGGGATTTGAGTGGAGAGATCATTGCGTCCTTCAGCCTGCAATTCTGGCCCCGGGGTGTGTGTGTGTGTGTGTGTGTCTGTCACGGGTGTAATTCAGAATCACTTTCTCACGAGGGGTTTAGCCCCGCCTTAGACTGTGTCAATCAACCAGGATGGAGTTTCCTTTAAATGCTGGAGACGTTTTGTGTCACTTGCTCCATGTCTGTGTAGGTGTGGTCGGACACATGGCTCACCTCTTGGCCAGTAGCTGTGAACGGGTCCCTGAGGGGGATATGAGGTTGACTTCCAGGTCTCCCCGCCGTGGGTGGGCAATCAATACCCGCACCACCACGTGTTCCAGGTAGCCCACATGCTGGTCGGTCCGCTCAGCACACCCTGTGCTACTGATGGTGCTGTTCAGGCTCTGGTCCGGACGGATGTACCTGGCCAGAAGAGAATGATGGTTAACTAGCTGTCTGGTCCGGTCAGTTGGGCATTTAGTGCTGCAGTCCATTAAACACAAATGGAGGTTTGGCATTTTTTCAAGTCCGAACAACTGCTCTGTGATGTGTTGCCCTTCTTTCTTTCCTTGACATTTGTTTTCTTTTTGTCAGTAATTTCGCTGTCTGTTTGAACTCCCAGGAGTCAAATGTTTTGCCCCATGGACAGCATGACATCATCAGATCTGATATACCCCTGTGTTTGAGCTTGAGATATTTACTGCCTCTCGTGAAACATTTATGTATTGCATTGCATAGGTGTGGAAATCTGTGTTTGATCAAAGTAATAGGTACCGAAAAAGACAAAAGTCACAGGAATGTCTGCAGTATCCTAAACATTTGACTTATACATTAGAGCATTGGCTTTGTTGAATACATTTGGGCAGAGACACATCATTAGACTTGAACATTAGTTGAAAAACCAACCACTGTTCATGCGACTACACCAACACGTCCTACACAAAAGTGGAAAATAACAGCAAAGTGCATTGCCCAACAAACATTCACTGTACATCAGGTACATAAGGGTTCATCAGAGAAGCAGTTGTAAATGCTTAATAACTGAAAGAAAATATTGGCTCACTATTTGGCCAGAATTGACCAGCTATCACACTATTTTGAGCAATGTGCTATAATGGTTTATAAATGGTGTATAATTCATAAACAAACGTTTAAGTAACCATTAATAGCATCATTATAAAGCTTTTATAAAGCCTTTACAGACAGTACCTCATTATAATGTGTGACCCTGACTCCCTAATCATTCCTACTTGTAAGCAAATCGTTTGTTTGACATTTGGAGAGGATTAGGTGAATCATGTCGCCCATATCCCTGTCTCGAACAATTAAAAGAATAGATGACATGCCTGATGATATTGAGGAGGTCATGCAGGAGATCCGTGGGAAGTTTGACTTGCAGTTAGATAAATGACCATTTAAGTTGCCAGGGTTGCTGCTGAGAATACAGCTTGCCACTGATGAGTGAAACTCTGGCTCCACAATCCAGCCAAATGAAATTACAGTCTTGCCCTTTGGTTATGTCATAAAACGTTTCAAAAGGAGACATTTTAAAAATGTGTTTTTATTTATCGACTTGAATTTTGCTTGAATTAATTTATGTTCTGAATATTTCTAAAATCAATTCGGCATTGAAAGAAGGCATACATTGAAAGAAGGCATTTCTGTCTTCGCCTTTCCAATGTATAATTTAATTAAGAAACAAGATCTTAACAACCCCTGTTGGGTGCAAACCCACAACATTGGTTAGGACTTGTTCCAATGTAATTGAATTCACTTAGGTTATAAATATGTTTTTTTATCACCAGCACTTTGGTTAGACATTTTAAATTGGAAATTAATTATTTAAATCAACTGATATATTTTTAATCTGGTTGCCTTCCTATGTGCTAGGTATAGCACTTTCCCTTGCAATGGAATGCTTATTATCTGAAAAGCCATTCTTTTTCAAAAAAGCCATTTCTCTGTCTCTCTATCAGAATAGTTTTGGATTCAGCAGTTGTATATGATCAAGCAAAGAAACATACATAATGTGGCAAATATAATTACAGTAAAGAAATGCAGTTTGTTTTGGACCTCCACCCAATTGTTTACAGAAAAAACTCGCTCTACCTTATCTACCCAGTTAAACCTACCGACATCAATCCCTGTTTTCAGCTGAGCACACAAGGATCTTGGATGTATTTTTAAAGGTGACATGCAGTTCTGAATCATAACTGTTTTTTCGCTTTGAGACATACTTCAGTTAACCATTTTCTTTGTAGCTCAGGAGTAACTTGATCATGTAACCCAGTTGAAAACCTTTTTGTTATTCTGTAATTTGTCATATCGATAAGGCAGTTTCATAATAAAATCTTTCCAATCCTGTCTTACTTCACTAGGTTCCCAGGTCATATGTCTTCCTGGATAGCGAGGCTTGAGGCAAACCCTTCTGAATTGCTGTTTTGGATTCTTCAAAATCCAAAATCAGCATAGTTGAATGTAGGACAAACATGAATTATAAAGCTATGAATATGTACAATAGCCAGTGCTCAATAGAATTTGTATAAAACAGACTCCAAGCCTCTACTGTACCTGTGGAATCCGTTAGGGACGTTAAACCCTCCCCCTGAGAGTTACAGAGGTTTATTGGCAGAGCTTTGATGCTGTGAAATGTTCCAGTTGCAGCCAAATTTATTGATAAAAAAATAACCTGTAAAACAAATTTCCAGATATAGGACACGATGCCCTAAAATACGCATAGATGAATAAAGGTATATGCCAGGTGTGTGTACACTGATAAAGGTTGAATCAGAACAGTTTTTTGTATTACTTTTATCATGTATTAGAAAATGCTTTAACATCTGCGCATCTGTTATTTGTCCCCAGGTTTTGGACAGTGTGCAGGAATTTATCCACTCTTTCATCCTGTTCTGTGAAACTAAGCACCTGTGACTCCGTTTGGGTGGTATGTGGTTATGGGCAATTGGTAGGACATATTTATTTGAAATAGATGGCATATCCTGCACAATATATACATATCTTGCTATCCAATCTCTTCATGTCATAATGTGCGATTATGGCATTGCATCGTGACAACTCCTCTTATGCACAACTAACCAAGCCAAGTTTCCTCTAATGGACAACTAACCAAGCTGTTTTACATTGTTATACACGTCAAACATACAAGGTGGAATTTGAACCAGAAAAGTATTGTGACCCGATGTAAGTACTAACAGAACTGTAAACATTCCGCTTTGTTATATATATTCACATGGGTATGTATTACATTTGGAACAGTTCTAGTAGGATCACATATTTGTTGACATTTCAAGCTGCTAGTAAATGAAATGTTAGTCATTAGTGTAGGATTATCCACAACACAGTATTCCAACAACAACACGATGCTGTTAAATAACTATATAACTGTAGCTCAGGTCTCAATCATTTCAGACTTGTAGTCACATGAACTCAATGAACTCACCAGGCAAGGTGTTATATGTGTGCAGTGGAAATGTCGGGTTGGGTTATAATTCTGACATGTGCAGTGTTACCCAGCACCCTGAAACCCCCGGCTGCCTCTGAAGCTGACCAGGGTCTGTGCTGGTCAGCCTCTCAGAGGGACAACACATGCTGCTGGACGTGGTGTCGGAGGGCCAGTGTGGGGCAATCTTCCCATTTGTCTGAATAACAAATCCAGCACCCCAAGGCTTTAAAGGGGACGATGCGTAGATTGATGTTTTTCAGATGGGATGTTCAACGGGTGTGATCCCATTACACAAACCCATTGCAATCTCTGTTCGTAATAATGTACAGTAAGCCTCTCTGGATAACAGCATTAGCTAAGCGTGACTGAAATATAAGTGTAGCCACATAGAGAAACAGAGTAATTGTAACACTTCATACTGATATTTTTCTACTATCGCCAACTTTGCTGATAACATCTCTTTGCACAGGAAAAAATGACTGAACTCGTATTATGACTGTGATACGTGGTTATTTCATCTGGCTGTCTTAAGACGAACAAACTAACTGTAATTTGCTCTGGATAAGAGTGTCTGCTAAATAACTAAAAGTGTAATGTAAAATTTAAAGCCATTGAATCACAGTTGATGGTTTATGACCCACAGATGGAAAGTCATTGAATCACATTTGGACGACAGAACTACGTCCCAGTCCAAAACATGTGTAGTCCCCTCATACACACACACCAGACTGGCTCATCTGAGTTCTCCCTCTCATGCACCCTCTGACAGGATATTTTCATCACTCTGTTAGACAGAGCTGGATCAGCATAGCTAATCAATTCACTTGATTATAGCCTGTTTGTCTGTCTGTCTGTCTCTGTGTGTGTGTATGTGTGTGTGTATGTATAAGTGGAGTATTTGACAGTAAGCTGAAAAGGAGTGGGAGAGTGTGTTTGCATGTGTGTAACTGTGTGTGCCCTGTCATACTGAAGGACAGATGGTCACGATCGATGATCCCCGAACAGAGTCACGTTGCAAACAACAGCTTCAAATGCCCTGTGTCCCTAATGACACCTTGACCCGTACAGTGCACTACTTTTGCCCTTTGGCCCCCGGTAAAAAAAACATGAGTTCAGAGCGGGATGTCAGATTAATATCAGAGTGCGTTATCCACTTGGCATGTATTACGTAGGATCAGCCAACCAGCCGCACATCCATCATTTATTCCCCAGACCAGGCTTGATTTACTTGCCTAAGATTTGAAGGAAAAGCAGGTTCATATTTTCAGTTCACCCGACAGAACCAGTAAAAGGCCAGAGCCAAAGGCTCTACTGTCACCTAAGTGCCACAGCAGAAAAAATGTGTCACTGAAAACAGCGACTCTGTCCAGATGTCAAGCAATATCCCCTAAAGCAGAGCTACTTTCTGCCACGGATTTGCACAGATTTTAAGTAGGCTAACAGGAGAAACAATTTCCTGAGACATATTTCTTTTGTTTGATTGAAAAACCAGCACTAGCACTACCAAGCTAGTTAACAATGTTATTCAGTCAAATATACTGTAGTACAGTAGGCTTTGCCCATATTTGTATGATATAGGAAGAACAGACAAAGAATTGATAGGATATTTGACTCCCAGAAGATGTCAAAGGATTTGCAAAACAGGTAGGACTTATCAGCTATATTTTAATAAAACGTCTTTCTTTCTGGTATTTTCTAAATTCTGTTTGGTGCCCTTGAATGCTAGTTGAGAGCAGTGTGTATGAGAATTAGTGAGTCAACCTGGACTTTGGTTTAATGCTGTGTATGACAGAGAGAATGTGTGTTTGATAGGAAGCATGTTTTTTAGATAGGGAGTATAACATTTTATTAAGTTATCTGAAAACTAAGGGGAAAATATGTTTTTCAATTAACTGTCACAATGGCATTTTGATAATATTTCCTTGAAAAATCAACAGTAGGCCTTTGGAAATGAACAAATGAAAAGATAGGGCTATTATTAAAGGTAGGCTATTATTTTCTACAGTACAGTTAAATTCTGTGTGTTTTAATGAGTAGAGGAGTATCAGGGACAGGTGTTTGTGTAACACATGCAGAGAACATAAATGGGAAATAAGAAATGGTAACAGGAGTCCTGGGGGGCAGGCAGAACACAGTGTTAGGCACTAGGTATAATGATATGTTGTCAAATCTGTTTGGCCCACCATTGAATTTCTAAGTCTGATGTGGCCCTCCAGCCAAAAACGTCAGTCCACCATTGTCCTACCCCTCGAGAGTTACTGTTCTGAATGTTTGCACTCCAACCCTAGTCTGTTCAAATCTGATTATCATCATCTGGTAGTTGATGAGCTGAATTAGGTTAGTTATGACTTGAGTTTAAGTGAAAACTACAGGAGATTAGCTTTCTAGGAATAGGCCCACCTAAGCTTCCAACTGGATTATTTCATTCCTTCTCACACACAGTATATAGGTAATAAAATGTATCCAATCACTAATGTAGGTCGCTTTGGATAAGAGCATCTGCTAAATGAATGAAATGTCGGTAGGTAGCTCTCCAGGAACATGGATAGACAGCCCAGCTCCAGAGCCAATAAGCACAAGTATATCTGGAAGAATGTCGCAGGCATAAACACATGCAAACACAGACTCACTCACACACAAGCCACCCTTCTGTCTGATCCTTGTGCATCTACATAGAGGTCACATCTGTAGGAATGATGAGAAACCATTGTCTGTTCAAACGGAACAGCAGCGCCACGGCTGCAAGGGGTGTGAGAGCCAAACCACCCTGTCACACATAGCCCATCAACTCCCCTGTAACACACAACCCAGCAACCACCCTGTCACACACAACCCAGCAACCCCCCTGTCACACACAACCCAGCAACCACCCTGTCACACACAACCCAGCAACCCCCCTGTCACACACAACCCAGCAACCCCCCTGTCACACACAACCCAGCAACCCCCCTGTCACACACAACCCAGCAACCACCCTGTCACACACAACCCAGCAACTCCCCTGTCACCCTGAGAATGTGTCTAGCTAACACAACTCAGCTTGGTCCGTTGTCAACCTTGGCAGAGACAGAGCAATTCCTATGATAAGGGGATGGAAAGAAACACAGTGTTTGACATCTCCCCCCTTATTCAGCATTTTTGGCAACGTAAAAACCAATGGTCTTTGAAATAACAAATAAACTGAAACATTAAATGCAAAGTGGCTCCCTTTCTGTGCATGACTAACGTCTGAGTGGGTTTTTGGCCGGGTGGGGTGCCAGTTTTCAGTTCTCTGGGTGGTTTGGAATGGAGTTACATCTTTATAGTGTTACATAAACAAACAACCACCATTTTGTTTCTCTCAAGTCAAGTGGATGGTGACCACACAGTCACTGACCCATAACGGATGCAGTTATCTCCTGTCAGAGAAGTTTTCTCGGAAACAAAAAGCCAGAAACGAGAAACACGTCACAGGACAGGCCACTTTACTCACACCAACATGAAGTGATTGTAATGTGCATAACCAAATCTTTGGGAATAGGGCTTATTAGCAATGTACTATGCAGGCAATGACACCGGACACATTCCAGGACAAACAAGTCAACAAGAGAGAAAACAGGAGATGAACACTTTCTGATAATGATGGGAAAAAAAACTCTTTGATGCATTTTTGCAACACTAGAACCTGAATCCAGCCTGGGTAACGGATGGTTCCCATGTAAACGGTTATGATCTCAAAGAAAAAAGCTTAGGAAATCGCTTTAAACACAGAGATGTTATGCTCCTTCAACCTCTTTAAAAAACAGACAGGCTTGTCTTAAAAGTTATGAGCTCATCATGATTAGCTAAGCTCCAATTACTGACAACGGCCTCCTGATGAAAATAAATGTCTCTACAAACCGTTATCATCAGATCCTAATTTTCAGCTGTTAGAATGAGCATTTATTACAACCAGATTTTATCTACTTGTGTCTGGGTCTGTGTTTTTGTTTGTCTGTCAATAAAGAATCACGTGAGCTCAAAAATTTCAATTTGATTAGAGTTTTCACCTAAACAAATATACCCCAGATTCTCCTGAATTTATACATTGACTGCACAACTGAATTAGCATTTTCCCAATGTTTCAGAATCCCCCTTAATCGCCAGGTCAATGTACATGCTCAGAGTTGTACTGTGTAGTGGGAAACCCGGGTAGGGACAAAGTGAAACCCACATCAAGTAGAGCCAGCTGACCTGGTGCGTCGCTCTGACATCCTAGTACACGTGTGTTGTGCAGGGACATTCCTCCACTTCTTAGCCTCCATCACCATACCGTCCGCATCCACCAGCCCAAAGCCATACAGGTGGCTCACTACGAGGGAGGGAGGGAGGGAGGGAGGGAGGGAAAAGGAGGGAGGGATTGGAATAATGTCATAATAGCTGATTATGGATTTTTGAGAACAGAAAACATTTCACACACAGCTCTCCAGGTGAAGTGATGAGGAGGTATCCATACACTAAGCTTCTGTGCACGCGCGCGCACACGCACGCACGCTGTACGTGGGGGAAAGTTAGGACGATTCTATCTATTGGGCCTGTGACTGACATTGGCCCAAAAGTATTAGAACATTAGGTAAAAAAAGTCATTGGCCCAAAAGTATTAGAACATTAGGTAAAAAAAGTCAACATTCAATTATTTAACCTATCCACCTATTCTATTTTCTTTTCTTGTTTTTGGCAAAAAGTAAACATCCAGAGAGCCACTGTATTGCACATTGCGCACCCCCCCCCCCCCCCCCCCACACACACATGA
>JACXGI010001141.1:7251-34699 GCA_016801175.1 Esox masquinongy
TGACCATACCCAGAACCCCCTTCAACACTGACCAACATCCTCTTCAACAACGCCCAGAACACATGAACCCCACTGGTAGTCATATAATTAAAATTCAGTTAATTAATTAATATACAGTTCTGTATAAAATACCTACATAATTGCAATTGCTCGAGGAC
Source organism: Esox masquinongy (assembly GCA_016801175.1). Classification (NCBI taxonomy): domain Eukaryota; kingdom Metazoa; phylum Chordata; class Actinopteri; order Esociformes; family Esocidae; genus Esox; species Esox masquinongy. Next base: position 7,410 of record JACXGI010001141.1, read on the forward strand.
AGTACAACAGATTTATCTCCTTTTCGGCTTGGCGATTCAAACACCTTTTGTTTCCTGGGCCAATGCTCTCACCACTAGGCCACCTGTAGATACAGTTGAAATAGAACAACATTGAATTTGTAAACCACGTCTTTCATTCTGCCACGTTTATGTGTGTTTATGTGTGTAGCGTCTGAGTATGTCAGTGTGTTCAACGTCTGTGCATTGATGAAGACAGAAGACCACCAACATGGGACGGTACTTCTGCTCCCTGATGACCCTGTCCCTTGGTGTGTTTCAGGGTTTAGATGGACCCGTCGGGCCGGGTGGACAGCCAGGTGAACCTGTGAGTAGCCACGTCCAGAGGCAGCGTCCGTACACACTGAACACACACATTTTCCTTCCCACCGGCGCTTCTATCTGGGCCGCGTGTGCAGGCTGATGGGGCCGTGACTCACTCTTTATCCCAGCAGGTGAGCTGAGGATCTGTGAGACTCTGCCTTTAAATGGATCCGCCGGCCAGCCAGAGAAACTGAGTGCTATTTGCCATGTAGGGAAGGGTGTTTTCTGCTACAAAGACTAAAGGAAACAGAAGCCATGGGGGGGGGGCTTGGGTGGAGGATTGGGGGGCCAGGTAGATAAATGTGAGATAGAAATTCAGTGGGTGGTGAATGAGATAAGAGACAGGGGGAGAGACAGAGGAGATGAAATCCTGGCCTGAATGATTATATTTCCATATCAATCACTTCCCGGGAGATCACAGATGTGGCTTTGGAACAGGTGGCTTGGCCGACTTACAAAGAGGAAGGCTGACAACAACACACACTCTCCTCACTTCGCTTCATCTCCTTACACACACACACGTGCACATACACATTTGCACATATGCGCACAGGCTCATTAACTTGCTCCTGCTCAAACAGACAGACGTGCACACGTATGCGTACATAGACACATCACAAGGTCGAACACACTTTGAAGGTCCCCTCAGAAAAGGCCCAGACACATGCATGAATAGACTGTTGATGTATCCTCATTAGACACTATCGGTGTCTGTGCTATGTTCGTCTCCAGGGACCCAGGGGACTCGTCGGACCCAGAGGGTCCCCCGGACCGCCGGGACAGCCAGTAAGACAGCTTCCCCCCTTCACCTCAGCACTGTCCCTGTGGACACTGTCCACTCTCCTATGCAATCGGACATTCATAGGCAACATTGCATTGCAGTTTCATCTGATTATGTTCGGGCGAGGTTTGCTTGATTTGACCTCGTGTCTGTTATCTCTGGGCAGGGTATTACAGGTGTTGATGGAGTTCAAGGTTCAAAGGGCAACCAGGTCAGTATTTTAACTCAGCCAAGAATATTTAGTTTCCATGACCTTTAAAATTACTACCAATAAATTAGTGAAATAAGAGAAGCTTTCTTAAGATGGCCTTTAGACACCCAGTTAGACCTGTGGAATTTGATTTCAGAGCCAGTAAAATAGCATTGATTTATGATAACAGCACTAAAATTGCATTGCATGGACCACAGTGGAATGGCAGTCCCATGACATTGATTAGGAGGAGGGTCTGTGACCATTAGACCAGGGTTTTGTGAACAGAAGGTGTGTGTGACATTTGTTGTTGTTTTGTCTCAGGGACCCCCCGGAGAGACAGGACCCCATGGACAACAGGGAAATCCTGGCGTACAGGTGTACCTCATAGCTACATTATTCACACAAACCACACAGTCTCAACAGCATCTCAATTCCTCTCTCTCTCTCTAGTTTCTCTCTATCAAACACACACACACACACACGAATCGTGATTTCCCAGTCATCTCTTGATGTTGTGTTACAGGGCCTGCCAGGTGCTCAGGGTCCCATCGGCCTGCCAGGAGAGAAGGTAAGGTCCCTGTCTCTCTTTTCAAAAGGCTGACACATTGACCCTTGTCAGCTCCGCCCCCAAGGGAAGGTAATTGGATGGAACATCGCGACCCGCTCTCAGCCAGTCATTGTTCCTATTCAGACTAGAGTGCAGAGAGGAAATAGATATCCAGGGAACACACACATAATCTCAGACATGGAATCAGTGCTGTGCTAATGCGTCACAAACTGTCACTAAAGAATGGGTGTTAAACACATTGCACTGAGGGCCTAGTGTCTGCTAGTTTTGGGTTTTTCTTTTCAACTGGTGTCCAATTAAGACCTAGACAACCAGATTAGCGGAGTTCCTAACTAGAGACCTTAATTCATCAAAAATGTACAAGGTAGGAATGAAAACCTGCTCTAGGCCCTTTGTGGAATTCATTTGACACGTGTGATCTAGAGGCAAAAGCAGAAATAATATGGCATTGGTTTTTATTTGTTTTGAGTGAGCAGTCTCTGTCCCCAACAGGGTCCGCAGGGGAAAGGTGGCATGCAGGGACTCCCTGGTATCGATGGCCCCACCGTAAGTACATTCACTTTATTCTAACCCCAGTAACGTGGACTGCTGATCTGAGCAGGGCGTGCTACATCTTTCCACCAGCAGGGGGAGAACAGAAGGCATTTGCAAAGTGCTCCACTGCAGCATTTCAATTAGAGCTGTGAATGAAGGATTTGTTTACAATGGGGCTTAATGCAAAAATAAGTCCACATGTTTTACATGAGAGTGAATAGGTCTTATTTTTACTGTATACCTAAGAATATTTTATTCTCCTATAGAGACAGCATCAATGCTCCAAGTACCATTGTGTCTCTAGACGTTGAACTGAATTCAGTTTGCTTTGCATTGTCTATCAAGCTCTGTTGATGTTATTTCTGAAAACCCAGAGACACTGGTGATAGTCTTAAATACTGCCAACAGGTATAAAGCTTTATGTGCTTTGTATGTGTTATTAGCATATATGAGCCTTTATTTTGTTTTCATCTGTGTGTGCAGGGCCATCCAGGAAGGGAAGGGCCTCCAGGAGAGAAGGGGCTGACAGTGAGTTATAGCACAGACACCAAGACCTGACCTGACTGTGTTACAGTATAGACACTAAGACCTGACCTGACTGTGTTCAGTAGAGACACCAAGACCTGACCTGACTGTGTTACAGTAGAGACACTAAGACCTGACCTGACTGTGTTACAGTATAGACACTAATCCGGCCCATTGAGTCATTCTATCCGGCCCGCGATACATCCAAAACTTTTAAAATAATACAAAATAAAAAATACCTGACGAGGTCCGCAGATTACGTTACTTTATTTACTGCTGCATATTTATTTATTTTCAAATTAAAAGTCGCGTGGCACTCCCAGTAATAAGTACAGCTGTATCATACTGTCTGTTTAAAATACCTTTAAGTTGAAACAAGGTATTTGCGTTTCTATGATACGTAGGGACCAGCACCACAATCCACGTGCGGAAGTTATCATTTGTACGTACTATACGCAATTGATGGCTAGCGATCTCTGGAAATGAGCGTAAGAAAAGTTGATAACGAAAGCAGGGTATTTAAAAAAGAATTGACAGGAAAATATTTATTTGTAGATGTCGCAGGTAAAGCAACTTGCTTAATATGTAAAGCTAACTTCGCAGTTTTTAAAGAGTACAATTTGCAGAGGCACTTCCAGAGCAAGCATGCGGAGAAATACAAAAACTGTCACCCGATGCTACAATTCAACAAGTCCAAGCGCAGATGCAGCCTCACTGATGAACATCTTGCAGCAGTACCGCACACTGCTTCAACAGAACCGCACACTGCTTCAACAGAACCGCACACTGCTTCATCAGAACCGCACACTGCTTCATCAGAACCGCACACTGCTTCAACAGTACCGCACACTGCTTCAACAGAAATGACTCCTGACTTCACCTCACTTGTCAACGCCCATACGAGGCTCTCCTGTTCATATTGAGTGAGTAGCCCTAAAAGTTGATTTCTTTGGTGTGGGCTGCTGGAATAGCTGTCGTTAAAAGCACGTAGTACAAAAAATACACTGTATGAAGTTAGATGACGGCAATTATACCAACATTTGCATTGAGTGAAAATCTTCAGAAGACTTCAGTGATTTCATAGACTTATGGCTGCCCTAATAACTATTATACCTATATAACTGTTATACATTATACCTTATGTAATATAGCTTACTCTGTTGAGTTGAAAGTTAAGTTTTAAGGCAAATATGTGTTGCAACATTTCTATTGAGTAATAACCCTAAAAAGGGATTCTTTAGGCCTTTGCCTGCCATAATAACAGTTGTTAACAGAAAATAATAAAAAAAACCATTGTTAAAGTAAATTAAGTTTGATTATGAAAACGGTGTTGCATGGAAAATAAATATGCATAAATATAATATGCAAGTTAACAGATTTAGCTATGTTGTGTGTTTTTTAGGCATGTTGGTTAAAAAAGTAATCTGGCCCATGATGCTCTCTGGCATTTTCAGTGTGGCCCCCCAGTGAAAAATATTGCCCACCCCTGGTATAGACACTAAGACCTGACCTGACTGTGTTACAATAGAGACACTAAGACCTGACCTGACTGTGACTTACAGTAGAGACACTACGATCTGACCTGACTGTGACTTACAGTAGAGACACTAAGACCTGACTTGACTGTGACTTACAGTAGAGACACTAAGACCTGACCTGACTGTGAGTTACAGCAGAGACACTAAGACCTGACCTGACTGTGACTTACAGTAGAGACACTAAGACCTGACCTGACTGTGAGTTACAGCAGAGACACTAAGACCTGACCTGACTGTGAGTTACAGCAGAGACACTAAGACCTGACCTGACTGTGAGCAACAGCAGAGACACTAGGACCTGAGCTGACTGTGAGTTAAAGTTTAGACACTAAGACCTTGGCTTGTCTTTGTGCTTATCATATTAACTCATTCTCATTATCCAGTCCAGTTTTGTCTACTCATCATTCTCATATCATTTAATGCATTGTCGTTGTGATTCAATTAAGCCTGAATCCTATTCGTTCACATTAACACAATGCCATCATCGTCATCATCATCATCATCATCATCATCTTGAGCGTTCTCACCCTTATAATACATCACTGTATTTTCACAGTGTAATTCTTCAATCGCATGAAGCCATTACGTTTGTCATGGGGATCCTCGTTATCCATTATAGTGCACTAATCCTCTATTTAAAAGCACTCACTGTCCTCGTGCTATTTCAGTGCATTAGCCCAACACAATTGCTCCGATGCATCTGTAGACTAGACAGATGAATCAAGTCGTGTTGTTTTGTCCTACAGGGTTTGCCAGGAGCACAGGGGCCTGTGGGCTACCCAGGGACCCGTGGTGTTAAGGTAAGTCGGAAGCATCTTATGTGTCTCAGTTGAATCCTCTTCAAAGGTGCGGGGAGCGAGACAGTTCTTGTCCCAGACATTGCAACCTCTGTAGTGTGTATCCGTCTACCTGTGACCGACATGCTGTTGTTCCTGGGAGCATGTGATTGACAGTCGACGGGGTCAGGGAGGGCAGGCGTATTCCCTGGAGGAGATCTTGTGACATTTAATTTGAGTTTGATGGACAGTAGAAATGACATGACTTTAGATGAGAGTGGAATGTGTTTTCGGGGGTGGGGGGTGATCAGATTATTGGGGTGATAGGAGTGTTGGGAGTAGGAGTGTTAAGGAGATAGAAGGGCTGGGAGTAGGAGTCTTAACAGAGATAGGAGTGTTGGGGGATAGGAGTCTGAAGTACTGTAGATAGGATTGTTGGGCGATAGATGCGTTGAGGAGATAAGAGTGTTCGGGCAAAGGAATGTTGGGGATAGGAGTGTTATGAATATAGGGGTGTTGGGGAATAGGAGTGTTGAGAGGTACAATTGTTCAGGTGTGGGGAAAATAGGTGTGTGCGCGGGTGTTTGCATGCGTATACGAGTAAGTGTGCTTATGTGCCATACACGTTTGCGAGTGTGTGAATATAATCTATGCAATCTATGGATTTGAGTTTGTGTCTTGCGGGTATAGCTTGTGGTGTTGCATCATGTCTGGGCCTGCCTACGCACTCACACCGGTGTCAGTATTCCACTGCTAGGTCGCCGTGGTTACCCGTACGTTGACCATGGCTGCAATCGTTAGTATCAAATGAGTATAAGGTTAATAGCTGGTCAATATCGGGGGAATGACGGGTCAAGAGCAAATCAATAGTCATTCGTTAGTCATTCTCTGTGGTTAAATCATGGCGTTTCTTACCATAGTTGTAACAACATATTGAATAACAGTGTGATTTAATGGCAGCCCAGGCTTTGATAGTAAGCAACTCTTTTAATTAACTCCTAACACACAAAGAACTGTATTCCTGTATGATGTTGAATGGGGATTATCAGTGATGTTAAGGCCATTGGTTCTGTTTGGATTGTCTTCTCAGGGAGCTGATGGAGTGAGAGGTCTGAAGGGGAGTAAAGGAGAAAAGGTGAGAAAATAGTCCTTTTTTAGTGGTTACTCTGCTATAAAACTAGGAGAATTATGATTACTCACAGTCACAGTAGCAGTTGTGTCCCTGTTCTAGTTAAATATGACATCCCCCATAGAGACGTAATGGAACCGACATCTGCCAGATCTCAGTACTGTGATTAATGAATCATAGAAAAACTGCCATTAGAATTCACTGTCTCCTGCTCCTCTTCACATCTCAGGGTGAAGATGGCTTCCCCGGGTTCAAAGGTGACATGGGCCTCAAGGGAGACAGGGTAAGAGAGTCTACCTACGGCAGACTAACAAACGCCTCAGACCAGAGCTGTCTGTCACTGTGAACCAATGAGGTCATCATTTAGATTGAGACATCAATAGGATCTCAGTTAATCTGACCTTCTCTGCTCCTTTCTCTTTATCAACCCCTTACTTCTCCCTCTATACACTCTATCCCTTCCCCTCATCTGTCCCTCTATATATACACTCTATCCCTTCCCCTCATCTGTCCCTCTATATATACACTATCCCTTCCCCTCATCTGTCCCTCTATATATACACTCTATCCCTTCCCCTCATCTGTCCCTCTATATATACACTCTATCCCTTCCGCTCATCTGTCCCTCTATATATACACTCTATCCCTTCCCCTCATCTGTCCCTCTATATATACACTCTATCCCTTCCCCTCATCTGTCCCTCTATATATACACTCTATCCCTTCCCCTCATCTGTCCCTCTATATATACACTCTGTCCCTTCCCCTCAACTGTCCCTCTATATATACACTCTGTCCCTTCCCCTCATCTGTCCCTCTATATATACACTCTATCCCTTCACCTCATTTTTCCCTCTATATATACACTCTCCCTTCCCCTCATCTGTCCCTCTATATATACACTCTATCCCTTCCCCTCATCTGTCCCTCTATATATGTCCCTATTTGTCTCCCCCTCTTTTCTTTCTTCCTCCTCTGTTTGCTGTGTGTTTGTGTTAAGGGTGATAATGGGGTCACAGGGGGTCGTGGAGAGGATGGGCCCGAGGGCCCTAAAGGCCAATCTGGACCCCTGGGAGAGGCTGGAGCTGCTGGCATAGCTGGAGAGAAGGTACTGGAACATCATTTCACTAGTTAACCATTTTCTGTTGATGCAATATGCATGAGTTCTTGGAATTGTGCAGAGGTATTGATGTATTCATGTTCAGTGTGTCGACTGCAGTACATGTTAAGGCAGGTAGCTGCATGCAGCCACAGGACAGTTTCTGTTGGAGCAGACTGTCGTGGGCCGGCAGAGGTTACATTTGAAAATAACAATAATTTCATACCATAATTAAATTCAGACACGATCACAGTGCCTGAACAAATTTCCCATATTAAACTTTTTTTTCGGAATTCCGGGTGATTTATTTTTGGTTGAAAAATAATGTTTTATTTTAAGACTGTTAAACAATCAGGAATATAACAATCAAGAATATATATACAGCTCTGGAAAAAATTAAGAGACCACTCCTAATTTTTCTTAAATCAGAATCTCTACATGTGTGGCAGCCATTCCATTCCAGTGTCGGTTAAATTCCAACACAGGCACACCTCATTTTACTTAATGAGGTACTGATTAGGTGATTACCTGAACCAAATCTAATTTAAGGGAAAGTATAAAAACCACTGCTGTGGTCATCACTATCCTCTTGCAATAGGACCAGCTGGATGGCAAAAACAGTGCAAGTAGTACCTCAAAGGTAATTTGAATAAAAAAATAACTGTTCAGCATGACAAAAGAGTTGAAAAGAAAAGCTTTGAGTGAGGAAAAGAAGGGTTCAATTCTGGCTTTACTGGCAGAGGGATACAGTGAGCGTCAGGTTGCTTCCATCCTGAAAATTTAAATTACGGCGGTTCATAACAAGGTCCAGCAACAGACATTGGGGACAACAAAGCTACAGACTGGCAGAGGGCGAAAACGACTGTCCACTGACTGAGATGACCATCAACTCATTCGAATGTTACTCAACAACCATAAGATGACATCAAGTGACCAACAAAAAAATGGCAAACAGCAGCTGGGGTGAAGTGCACGGCGAGGACGGTTCGAAACAGGCTCCTAGGGGCAGGGCTGAAGTAATGCAACGCTAGAAAAAAGCCTAACCATCAATGAGAAGCAAAGAAAAGCCAGGCTGAAGTTTGCAAAAACCATAAGGATTGGACCATAGAGGAATGGAGTAAGGTCATCTTCTCTGACGAGTCAAATTTTCAGCTTTGCCCAACACCTGGTCGTCTAATGGTTAGACGGAGACCTGGAGAGACCTACAAGCCACAGTGTCTCACACCCACTGTGAAATTTGGTGGAGGATCGATGATGATCAAGGGATGCTTCAGCAAGGCTGGAATCGGGCAGATTTTGTCTTTGTGAAGGACGCATGAATCAAGCCAAGTACAAGGTTATCCCGGAAGAACACCTGCTTCCTTCTGCTCTGACAATGTTCCCCAACTCTGAGAATTGGTTTTTCCAGCAGGACAATGCTCCATGCCACACAGCCAGGTCAATCAAGGTGTGGATGGAGGACCACCAGATCAAGACCCTGTCATGGCCAGTCCAATCTTCAGACCTGAACCCCATTGAAAACCTCTGGAATTTGATCAAGAGGAACATGGATGGTCACAAGCCATCAAACAAAGCCGAGCTACTTGAATTTTTGTGCCAGGAGTGGCATAAAGTCACCCAACAGCAATGTGACAGACTGGTGGAGAGCATGCCAAGACGCATGAAAGCTGTGATTAAAAATCAGGGTTATTCCAACATTAGTATTTTGTTGTTGAAAAATGAATATGAATTTGTTTTCTTTGCATTATTTGAGGTCTGAAAACAATGCATCTTTTATTTTGACCAGTTGTTATTTTCTACAAATAAATGCTCTAAATGACAATATTTTTATTTGGAATTTGGGAGTAATGTTGTCAGTAGTTTATAGAATAAAACAAAACTGTTCATTTTACTCAAACACATACCTATGAATAGTAAAACCAGAGAAACTGATAATTTTGCAGTGGTCTCTTAATTTTTTCCAGAGCTGAATATATATAATGTTATATTTCATCAAACCCTTGACAGATTTGTAATGACTAGAGGGACTGTTTTTAGTGATGTACTGTGTTAAGTTTGTATTTTAAAATATCAATGCGCCATTGAAATGCAAGCATACATGATTCCTTGCGGTGTAGTGTGTTTTTAGAGGAGCCAGTTCATTGTGGTGATCATGTGACCTGAGTGCACCACCTTTAAGGCACCACCTTAAACATTTCTAGTTTTTTAAACGAAATGCAGGCCTCTATGTTTCAAAACATGGTATATGTACTGTAATGACATATACTAATACACCCTGTGAAGACATGGAATTTGCATTGTGCTTTCTTAAGTTTACACCTTGGCTGTAACAACAGCAGTCTTTCATTATGATTGTGTCCTGATCTTGTCCTGATCTTTACACATGTGAGATTTGATCAGAATCAGATCCCAGTGTGTTTTTCTCATCTGCACCATTCAAAAAAATGTGTCTACATTCAAAATGTGGACCACATCAAGACAAAGGATGCATGTCAGAATCAGGTATGAGATCACATTTAGTTTTTGTCTGGAGCTGTATTTACATCTTGCATTAACATGTAGTTGTCAGCATACAGGTATGTAGAATCATCACATCGTGATAATATTTCCCTGGTCCGTCCCTGTATGCAACTTATTCCCACCTACCTTGGACGTTCCTCTGAAACACAAGCTGTATAAGTCAACAGAAAAAAAAACCATTCATAGTCAGCAGTTGTATAATCCCATCATTATCACCGACTTTTATCCAAGAATTGAAGACTAAAGTCATCTCATCCCAAGGCTCTACATGCCCGCTGTCTTATAAATACATGTTCAGGGAGTATCTTCAATACTTAAAGAAGTCCCAATACAAACAATCTGAGGGTTCAGATATGAGAGCAAAATGCAGTGAATGACCGGAATAAATACAAATGACACTTAACCCCTAATGTATTGTTGCCTAGAAACAGGATTCATTTGCAGGGTAGGCTACCAAGTGAATCTCTGAATACCACAAAGGATTTATCCAAACTGGACTGATTTGATCTTCATGCATGGATTTTTACTTGGGTCTTTATTTGTTTTTATTTCATTGTAATCTTGTCTTCTGAATAACCTTTCACATCGCTGCCCTGTTGCATGAAAGTTGTCTCCAGCTGCCATCCCAACACTGGTTTAGAAATACTTTTCTTCTCAGCTGAAGTTCTTTGGTTTTTAAATTGTGATGATGTTAATGGTGAAATGATCACGCATGTCAAGCAAATATTGTAGAAATGTGTCTCTGGTATTAGGATATGTGTTATTGGATGGTGGTTTGCTAATGAGATGAAATGGTGCATTTTTACAGGTGATGAGGTGCATACTGAAACTACTGTACCATAAGGGGTGGTAAATTATAAATAAAAAGTGAAAGAGTGCAAAGCTGCTCATTTGTTGACTGATATTGAGGGGTGAACTGAGGTAATGTGGAAATTTGCCTAAGAGGTACTTGTAGATGAGATGGTAACACAGAGTTCAATGTGGGGCCGGCTGTATGCAAGAAAGCATCGTCTACATAGAGTTGAATAAGAGAATCACCAGCAGCAAGATAACAGTCCTTGGCTAAAATGTTATGTTGAACTGTCGTTGAAGATGGAAACCGTTTTTTGGGTCAACATGTCTTCATAAAGATGTATATCATTCTGACTGCACAGTGGCATTAGACTACCGTGCCAGTAAAGGGAATTGGTTTCTGATGAAGGCCATCTTGTTTCTGAGAAAGAGGTAGATAGCCTATTATAGTCAAACATTTGTGACCTACATGGCTGGTGTGATTTCTTTTTTTTTAAATGTAAAACTATTGTGACATTGCACAAACGTTTACACCTTCTTTTTCAGGATTTGTTTACACGTCCAGGATGTTTGTGCAATAGGTGTCTTTGACTACCACTAAATGTGTGCAGCAAGATGTAATCACAATCAATAATGTGCCTTTTGGTTTTCTACACCTGTCAACAAATGTGGACACAATTATGTCGGCAAGATCAGGAAAACAGATACATGTTAGAACCAAGTGTAAACGGCATTGCCGAGTCAACCACAGTGATTCATAAGCTCTCGTTAGCCCTGTTTACAGATAACATGCGTCTGTTGTCCTGATCTTGATCGGATCTTATCTGGTTACACTTAGAAGATCTGATTACCATGTGTTCAATTGTCCACACCTTTTTCTTTCTCTGTCTTCTCTCTTTCGTTCTTTCTTTAGGGTAAGCTGGGTGTACCAGGGTTGCCAGGCTACCCAGGAAGGCAGGGGCCCAAGGTGAAAACAAATAGCTTTACTAATTTGATACTGCTTTAAAACCTTCACTCAGAAAGAAGTGTATCTTTCTCTGACTCCAGTCGTTCCTGTCAGATTAAAAATAAAGCATGATAAACAGCTTATTAAAAAAGCTGTATTTTATTAATAGTTAATTAGTGACAACAATTAATTAGCGGGTTGATTAATGGCATATTTAAGGCAATGTGTTTAACTTATGGATTTGATTTATTGTAATTTGATACAGTGGTTAATTATTAGTTAATTAAATGTTGTGGTTAATGAATGATTAATGTCATGCTGTAGATATTTAAAATCTGTGCGTGTTCTCCAGGGATCTGTGGGGTTTCCTGGTTCTTCTGGGATTCTGGGAGAGAAAGGACGAAGGGTGAGAACCATGGAATGTGGAACCATGTACTGCAATGGTCTTCCAGAGATCTGTGGATGACCTGTGCTGTGTTTCCTGACTGAGTGATAGTATTCATTCTCAACCTTTTTTTGTGGACTCCTTTGCAGGGTCCACCTGGTGAAGCAGGAACCGGGGGTCAGAGAGGCCCTAATGTAAGAAACATTTCTCCCCTGGTTTTACAGTGTGGTGGAATTGTGTTGTCATAAAGCTGTTAGCTATATGCTGATGTGTTTTAAAAATATATATATTATTTCCATAGGGTGCCAGAGGAGGGAGAGGAGCCCGAGGACCTACAGGAAAGTCAGGAGACAAGGTGGGTTTAACAACACCTGTCCGTCACACAAAGAGAGAGAGAACTGTGTTAGAATGGCATGCCATCTGGTGCAAAGAGGCAATCCTCTCTATTGGTGATGCTGCATTTTTAATACTGAAAGGAGTTCTTTCAAAAGACCAGAGATGAAATGATTTACAGTGGCACAACATTGCAATGAATGAATAACACGCCATCTGGCTCTGTTTCTCTGTGTTCATCACCCTCTACCTGATCCACCAACCAGGGCACTGCTGGCCACGAAGGCCCTCCAGGACCAAATGGAGAACAGGTAGGCTCCAGTCTGACATGCAGTGCAATGTGAAATCCGCAGAGTTGAGCAACTGTGATGGCATAGCTAAAAGTAATTTAGCAGACGCTCTTTTCCAGAGCCACTTGCGTTAGAGAATGCAAAAATGTTCATACTTGTTCATCCCGGTCCACCATGGTAATCAAACAGAGAGCCGTAGCATTGGCAGTGCCATGTGTTGCCAACTTAGCTAACTCTCAAGACCCTGTAAATAAGAGTATAACCCCCGTGATAACATAACACTAATACCCCCTGCCTAGAGAAAATGCTTTGTTGCGATACCATCTCCCCCCATAACAGTTGTAGATACAGTACCTACGGTATCGATGGTTTATTGTGTTTTAGTCATCTGTGTTGTCTGGTGGTTCCTACAGGGAGCACAAGGACCACAGGGAAGGAATGGCGAGCCAGGACCTAAAGGTCCTAATGTAAGTGTGACAAATCATCAGACAAATGATCAACAGTTGCCTTTTTTTTAATTTTTTTTTTTTTTTTTACAGTCATCTCTTTCTGCATTGTTACCATGTATTTTCCGTATGCATGGAAATCCTATGGCACATTCATTGTTTTCTAGGGTGTCGCAGGAAAAGATGGACTGCCAGGTCATCCAGGCCAGCGGGGGGAGCCAGTGAGTGAAACTGCAATTTTATGACAATACAGTGAAAATATAGTGGTTGCTGTTTACTTTTTCACTGTCATCCAAATATGGAAAAAGGTTTTAACACTCAACATGACCCCTAATACACCATAACAACAAGATAGTCAAAAGCTGAGTCTTATGTGCTGAATTATTTAAGTGCCAGAGTAAGCTACATATTGAAAATTGTCCACAAATAACTCAATCTCGCCCCATCTATCGTTCTGCTCTCTTTATTTCAGCTCTTAGCTGTGGGCAGCCGTACTCACTGTTTTTTAACTTGTCACCTCTCCTTTCTCAGGGCTTCCAAGGCAAAACTGGTCCACAAGGACCAATGGGTGTGATTGGACCACAGGTGACTAGATCTACATTTGTAGTTGTTTTTTTTGAAACAGTGAAAATCCAACCTAAACATGAGCACAGTGGGGTAATGAGAAGTCAAGCCATGTTCTGTCTCTGTGGTTTTCTAGGGTAACTCTGGGGAGACAGGTCCCAATGGGGATCGTGGACATCCTGGGTCACCAGGACCTCCTGGGGAGACAGGTTTACCTGGAGCAGCAGGCAAGGAGGGAGCCAAGGTGAATCTGTACTCTTCTTCACCACCACCATTATCGTCAGCACTGACATTATTATCATCATAAAAAGGGAATCTATGGAAGATCAAACATAATTTCTCCGGAAGCTTCTCATAAACCAGATATGTCAGCTCACCTTAAGAGATGTACCCTTCTCACATATAAGGGGAGAAGAAACTGCCTGCTTCCTGATTCCATATACTTCACGCTGCTCCATGCATTACCACTCATAAAATATGGATGTTCCTCTCGGTTGGCGTGTGACTGCAGTGTGATTTATCTCTTCATAAAAGGCCTGCTGTCGGCTCGCTGTAGAAACAGACCTAATCCCGTCTGTCTGTCCGTCTGTCTGTCTGTATGTCTGTCTGGTTTCCAGGGGGACCCGGGTCCGTCAGGGACTTCAGGGAAGATCGGCCCTGCTGGGCTCCGTGGGTTCAGGGGGAACAGGGGCAACCCTGGCACCATGGTAACGAGCTATCCGATGCACCTCACATCTCCTGACCTTCAGCCTATAATCTTATTGCCCATGCTTTTTAGATCAGTGGCAGCCTTAGCGGTAATCTGGGTTCAGGGTACTGGCTCTGACAGTAATTAAGCTTGGGCTCTGGGATGCTGGCCTCTCGGATCACTGACTGATTTCTAAACTCTGATGATGGGAACTGATTGGATGGAGCTTTTGTGAGAAAGGCTCTGATTGGCTTGCCTCTCTCTAGGGGCCTGCTGGATTGAAAGGAGCAGAAGGGCCCAGCGGTCAGCCAGGAGTAATGGTAAGTGTGATGTCATCAAGGTGCAATCGTTCCATTCCTACACCTCCCCAGTCCTCCACCCCGCCCACATTGCCCTGGTCTTAATGTGGCGTATAGCCACAAGGACATATAGAGGGGGAAGCTGTTACCATGGAGATCATGACCAGTGCACTAATTCGAACAGTGAATCATGTGACAGTCCTTTCCTTCTCTCTGTTCCTCAATGCGTTTTTTTCCCCCAGGGAGCCAGTGGGGAGAGAGGGCCTCCCGGAGCGGCTGGTGCTATTGGTCAGCCCGGACGCGCAGGTGGGGTTGGCCCAGGAGGACCAATGGGAGAGAAGGGCGAGCCAGTAAGAGCCAGTTTCTTCTCATGCACTGCTAGTGTCTATTTTCAGGCAGACAGCACTGCTATTTAATGACTAATCAACTGGATGTGTGGGTTCCTTTGTACTCTGTCACCATGAGGCACGAGTACATGCCTGTTGTGTTTTCCTGTGCGTGTGTGTGTTGCTAGCCTGCTCTGCATTATCTGGTAATCATTATAAACCCAGTAGTTCTATACCTGAATGCTAATTTGCATGTGACGCTTTATACAACGGATGATTACATTGGTAACTGGTTAATACTTGCAGTAAGACACTTCTGAGGATTTGTGGTATATTGCCAATATACCACGACTACTGGCAGTATCCTGACATTCCATGATGCATTGTGCCTAAGAATAGCCCTTATTTGTGGTGTGATGGTCAGATACCACAGCCCCTCATGCCTTATTGTTAAAATATGTCATGGCGCGATATGAGATGTGGTGGTTGGACTAATAATGGTTCATCTTCCATCTGTTCCCCAGGGAGAGAAGGGGCCCATCGGTCCCGCTGGACAGGACGGGGAGCAGGGGCCCCTGGGACTTCCAGGGGCTGCTGGGCCCGCCGGCCCACCGGGAGATGATGGAGACAAGGTACAGTGGGTGGAGTCACTACTGTTTTGGTTTTACCCAATCTGTAGTCATTCATTGCCCGGGGAATCTAGTCACCATGACAATGTGTGTGTATCCGCATCTCTGTAACCAGAAGATGTCCGTGTGTGTCTCTGTCTGCATCTCTTAATGGAAGGAGTATGTGTCTTTGTAACTGGAAGGTGTGTGTTCTTTTACAGGGAGAGACAGGAGGACCTGGCCAGAAGGGGAGCAAGGGAGATAAAGGAGAACACGTGAGTCATCCTCTGTGGAGATATCAATGAAAACACACTACTATGGCCTAATATTACCATTTTAAACACACACAAATATTGGGTGCATATAGGTGTCTTCCAAAGACACACATTACAATGGTTGTACATGTGTGTTGCTGTCAAATGGACATCTGTTGTTGCATATTCCAACTCCCCCTGAGACATCCTCTGGGATGAGTCATGGCCAGGGATCAGTTTTGATTGACGGCAACCCTGGAGCAATTAGGGTTATGTGCCTTGCTCAAGGGCAGATTCACAGATCACCTTGTCAGCTCAAGGATTTCATTCATGGCCCAACACTTTAATGTCTGGGCTACCTGCCGGCCCATATATAATTGAGTGTTGAGATAATGATATGCCGTAATAATTAACTGGTATTTTATATGAGCTGGTGTATTGAGCTATAGGCATTATAAGGCTTTCTTCATGGACTCATCAGCATGCACCGGGCATCTTCATGCACTCTCAGTCTGCTCTCTATCTTCTCCCAGACTTGGCAGCTTGATCAAACTATTCTAAATATTGTCTATCACTTTCCGCAGACATGCAATCAGCTGCAATTTGACAGCAAGTGTGTCATGTTAGCTCCAGACAGCCAGGGCAGAGTTTTCCTACATATGTCTATGATTGATTGGCAGAATGATGTTAACAGCTGGTTCTGTTTCTCCAGGGCCCATCCGGACCTACTGGAATCCAGGGACCCGTGGGTCAACCAGGGTTGCCGGTATGTTGCATGTACCTCTTACAGTGGAAATGTGTGTGTTTGCTGTACACTGCTTTTGTCCATTTTTCCGGGTAAGTACGACTAACAGTGTTATTTTCACCAATGACCTCAGACCAAACAACTGAACTTGTCCCATGCTGGCTCTGGGATTAGAACCAGCAATCTTTTATGGTTACCGGCCCAACACTCTTCAGTAGGCTACCCTGTCACCCATACTGTGTATGTGTGTGTGTGTGTGTGTGTGTGTGTGTGTGTGTGCGCGTGCGTGCGCGCACCACTGATTTCTGTGTGTTTGTTTCAGGGTGTTGACGGGGAGGCAGGGCCGAGGGGTCAGCAGGGGATGTACGGGCCGAAGGGAGACGAGGGCGCTAGAGGACATAAGGGGACCACAGGACCCATGGGACTACAGGTAAGCAGACACCCCTCTGTTGGGCTGTACCATCTCTCTACTCCAGCACATATTATAGCTGGCAGTTGGGCTGTACCATCTCTCTACTCCAGCACATACTGTAGCTGGCAGTTGGGCTGTACCATCTCTCTACTCCAGCACATATTATAGATGGCAGTTGGGCTGTACCATCTCTCTACTCCAGCACATACTGTAGCTGGCAGTTGGGCTGTACCATCTCTCTACTCCAGCACATACTGTAGCTGGCAGTTGGGCTGTACCATCTCTCTACTCCAGCACATACTGTAGCTGGCAGTTGGGCTGTACCATCTCTCTACTCCAGCACATATTATAGCTGGCAGTTGGGCTGTACCATCTCTCTACTCCAGCCCATACTGTAGCTGGCAGTTGGGCTGTACCATCTCTCTGTTCCAGCTGATCCAATTGCTGAGTCTCTGTACCTCTAACTGTACTTCGTGTTCACAGGGCATGCCAGGACCCCCTGGAGAGAAGGGAGAAAGTGGACATGTGGGCGCTATGGTCAGTACAGGACATAACATTATGACATCCTGTTGTCTGGCCACCTCACTATTAACCTGACCAAAGATGACATTGTCATTTTTCAAGCATGTCTCTCATGTTCATTGTGGTATGAAGCCTAACTACAGTAAACCTCTGTTGGGGGCAGTGTCTTGATCCCAACACAGTGACTCCATTGTAGCAGAACAGAACAGCCGAGGAAACACATCTACACAACTACACATCCATAGAGTACCAGGGGCTTTGTGATACAAGGGTTTTCCTCTGAGGGAAGAGAGAGAAAGGAGGAAGAGTCAGTGGAGTGGAGAGGGGGAGAGGGTTGGAGAGGCAGAGCGAAAGCGAGGGAGGAGGGTGGCGTTTCGAGGAAGAAGACGCTAGTGTGACAGCTGCTAATCAGGTTAGCCTGAACCGGGCCTGTCTAATGAGCATCCTCCTCAGTTTGTCACAGTCATCTCAGAACACCACAGACCGTGAACGCTAAACAAGACTATACACACACACACACACACACACACACACAGCCAGCTAGATTCAGCCAGATTAGGGAGAGGGGAAGTGTCAAAACTGAACAAAGACAAAAGAGGTAGCATGAAAGAAAGGTTAATAGGGAAAAAGATATGGGGGAAGAAAGGACGGGAGATTGGAGGTCTATGAATAGAGAAACGTAACTGGAAAAGCCTTGTCCATGTGTGAATGCTCTGCCTGTCTGTCTGTCTGTCTGCCTGCTTGCCTTTCTGTCAGTCTGCCTGTATATTTGTCTCAATGTCTGTCTGGAGGCCTGCTTCACTATCTGCCTGCTTGTTTGTCTGCAAACCTGTCTTCTTGCATGTCTGTGTGCAAGCCTGTTTTCCTCCATGCCTCACTGTCATGCCTCACTGTCTGTTGGCCTATTTGTCTGTCTGTCTGCTTGTCTGTCTGTTGGCCTATTTGTCTGTCTGTCTGCTTGTCTGTCTGTTGGTGTCTGTCTGCTTGTCTGTCTGTTGGTCTATTTGTCTGTCTGTCTGCTTGTCTGTCTCTGCTTGTCTGTCTGTTGGTCTATTTGTCTGTCTGTCTGCTTGTCTGTCTCTGCTTGTCTGTCTGTTGGTCTATTTGTCTGTCTGTCTGCTTGTCTGTTTGTTTGTCTATTTGTCTGTCAGTCTGTCTGCCTGCTTGTCTGATTGTCTCAGTGCAGTTTGTACAGGTTATCAGTGTATTGGGTTGTCAATGTTTGTGAAGCTCAGTGAACCATGAACACTAAATTGAAACTCAACAGTTAGGATAACTAGCTTTTTGTCCATCTAGAAGAGCACAGAGGGCTGTAATTCCATTACTCTGATTAACTAAAGCACTGTAATTTCCCCTGGAACCTGGAGAATGTGTTCCTATTTATTCAAGGGTATTTTCTTATTTTTTACTATTTTACACATTGTAGAATAATAGTAAAGACATTAGAACTAATAAATAATACATATGGAATCATGTAGTGACCAAAAAAGTGTTTAAATAATCAAATACATTAAAAGTTTAGATTGTTCAAAGTAGCCACCCTTTGCCTCGATGAAAGCTTTGCACACTTTTTGGCATTCTCTCATTCACCTCCAGCACACTGTGGTAGCCGTGCTGAATACTGAATTAATCGCAGACACAGTACGCGGCAAAGCATCCCCACACCATCACACCACCTACATGCTTCATGGTGGGAACCATCCATGCAGAGATCATCCATTCAGCCACTCTGTGGTTGGAACCAAAAATCTAAAATTTGGACTCATTGGACTAAAGGACAGATTTCAACTGGTCTTATGTCCATTTGTCGTGTTTCTTGGCCCAAACAAGTATCTTCTTATTGGTCTCACCATGGCTATCAGCCAATCAGAATAACGGTTTATAAGAGACCGCATACCACGAGTATAACGTCACATTACTTTTTCTCTTATTGCGTTGGTAACCAGTTTATAATAGAAATAAAGCAGGGAGAGAGAAAGACAGAAAAGGGGTTTATAAAAGACAAGCAGTGATGTAGAGAGTTAAAGGTATTGAGAGAGTTAAAGGGTTGGAGAGAGGGAGAGAACCTTTCTGTGTGTCATATTGAGGCTAATGACCTGTGCTCATTGTGTCTTCATCATATCAGTGAGGTAATGATCATAGAGACTGGAGCCAGCTACAGGCCCTCAGCAGCCTGATTAATGACTGTCATTCAGTTCCAATAGTCTGAGGGAGGCGCTGCCTAGTTGTCACATGCCTCTTTGGGATTGTTGTGTCTGTCTTTCTGTCTGTCGATGTGTCTGTGTCTCTTTGTGTCTGTATCTCTGTGTGTGTCTCTGTTTCTTCCTACATGGATGTCGGGTGCCATGGCACAAGAATTTCATTGCGCAGGATGACACTGTGTTATTCGGTACATTTGACGAATAAATTGCTTGAAACTTGTCTGTATATCTGTGTGCGTCTGTGTCTCTGTGCGTGTCATTGTTTTACTGTACCTCTGAGTACCAACAATCCCTGTAGGTATAATAAAACAAGGAAAAGGTCACCTCTTAGACACATTAAGCAAGTTCCCATGAGGATTAAAATCCATTGTAGGCTTAGAAGATTAGGTTTAGATTAGGTTTAGGTTAAAACTCCCTGTTGAATCAGTCTTACACTTAGGGATAGGGATTTGTGGGGCCTCCACATGTGTATTAAAACCTAACATGAGTGTCTCTGTTTTACTATGTGTGTGTTTTTGTTTGTATCTTTTGGAGTGCGTGTGTGTGTTGTGTCTTCAAGTTAATGGCTAGTGATTTCTCCTCAGGGCCCTCCAGGACAACATGGACCAGGAGGCCCACAGGGGTCCATCGGAGGACAGGTATAGCGTTTTCTTATATCTGTCCTCCTGTCTATGCACTGGGTACAGTATGGTGTGCTGAAGGACTGATCTACTTCATGTGACAAGACAGTACTGTTCGGTACATCTCTTACATCTACTCAAGTCTGATCACCAACACACTTTACACACACACTTCTTTACCTCTGTCTTCTCCCCCTGTCCCCCTACCCCCTCCACCTCTCCCTTTCCCCCTTTGGAAATGTGAATTATTAACTGGTATTAGAATGTAATCGTTCAGAGTTATTTTTATCGCTTCATAAATCATTTAACAGTATTAGACTATCATCCCTGAGAGGGAGTTATATTTACCTCTATTAATGGCCAACCTCTTAACATCTTACACCAGTCAATTATTCATGAGAGAGAGCCTTAGTGAAGCCACGCCACACACACACACACGCACACACAGGTATGGATTCACACCATAACATCAGACCTGGGTGCAAATATCACTTAGCAAATTAAATACCATGGATTCTTGGCTTAAGTCTGTCTGGAGTGCCAGGTGGGCGCGGCTGGTATTTTTGGGGGCTTTTTCCATTAGTTAAATTTTTCTAGGCAAACGCAATCAAGCACTTTTTAAAAGCTGAGCCCCGGTCTGATTCCATGGCGGCGTGGAGATAGAGGGGTGAGGAGATGGAGAGATCCATAAATGGATTGATACAGGGGGATGGTGAGGGAAAAAAAGAGAGCGATAGCAGCTTTGAGTTTGGGGGAAATGAGAAAAGCTGGCTCGTACTGCAGGCTGGGTAGTTTTCCACTCACCCACACACTCCATTTTGTGCACTCTACCCAAGAGAGAGATGCTTTCACTGTATTCCTCTAGAGTCAGCACACACTTCCACACCATCACGGACTCTGGTACTCAGATAGCATCAACAGGAGAAAGCTCCCCCACACCTTGACCCCGGCGACACACCGTGTTCCCCTGAGACTCACGATGCTGCTGCTGCCTCAGCATCCTGACAGAGAGCAGAGGACGGAGATTTACACAACACAACCCCATCACAACACAACCCCATCACAACAACAACCCCATCACAACACAACCCCATCACAACAACAACGCCATCACAACAACAACCCCATCACAACAACAACCCCATCACAACAACAACCCCATCACAACTCAACCCCATCACAACCCCATCACAACAACAACCCCATCACAACACACAAAAAATCAAGTGAATATTCAGCACGTCAATGGCCTGTTGTCTTTGTTGTAACAGGGAGCTGCAGGGCAGCCGGGGGGAGTGGGCCAGCCCGGGGTCGTTGGAGAGAAGGGGGAGGATGGAGAGGCTGGGGTCCCTGGACCAGCTGGAGACACCGGAGCCACTGTAAGTCACACTATTTCTCTTTCCCTTCTTCACCTCTCATCCCTTTTACATTGTCTGTCTGTCTCTCTGTCTGTCTGTCTCTCTGTCTGTCTGTCTCTCTGTCTGTCTGTCTCTCTGTCTGTCTGTCTCTGTCTGGCTGTGTCTCTCTCACTCTATTTGTCTGTCTGTCTCTGTCTGTATTTCTCTATTTGTCCGTCTGTCTGTCTGTCTGTCTCTGTCGGCCTCTCTCTCTTCCACTAACTGGTTGGTTGTTATGGTAATCCAGGGTGATAAGGGGGAGCTGGGGGAGAAGGGTGACTCTGGCCCCCCCGGGGCAGCAGGACCGGCAGGACTCCGAGGTACCCCAGGAGAAGACGGTCCCAAAGGAAACCCTGTAAGTTGACCTCCATCATGTCTGCTAATCACTGGTCCTGGATCTGTTAGACTAGACCTCCATGTAGGCCCCACGTCTGCTAATCACTGGTCCTGGATCTGTTAGACTAGACCTCCATGTAGGCCCCACGTCTGCTAGTCACTGGTCCTGGATCTGTTAGACTAGTCCTTCATGTAGGCCCCACATCTGCTAGTCAGTGGACCTCGATGTAGGGTCAGGTCATTCATCTCACTGACTAACTACTTCCTGTCCCCTACAGGGCCCTATTGGATTCCCAGGAGATTCTGGGCCCCCAGGGGAGCCAGGAATCAATGTGAGTGCGACACTTGTTGATTATCTCTGTGCTGTTATGGGGGCTTGACTGATGACTGTATCTGTTATGGGTTTCTGCTTGGAACAGGGAGCTGATGGTGGACCTGGGGCCAAGGGAGACAACGGGGATCCTGGTAAAGCCGTAAGTTCGGTGTAGTCTTTACTTCATACTCCAGCCCAGAGGAAACGTGGAACTGAACCCATTCTCAGAGTTTATCCCATCTCTGAGGGACTCTGTTGGTCCCTCAGAGATGACGGGACCAACATATCTGCCGTTAAAATGAATATGGATGAGCGGGAAGAAACCACATACCTCTAGTTAAATATGGTGGTGGTACACTGATGTTTTATGGCATTTTGCTTCCAGGTCCTGGGGCTGTTGTTAAGGTCAATGTCGTCTCTAATTTTACCCTGAACCAAGATATTTTAGCCTAATACCTAGTTACCTCTGGCTGGATTTTCCAGAAAGGCAATAACAACGAGTAAACATTAACATCCTCAAATGATTAATGGGACACAAAATCAACATTTGACAGTGGTCAACTCAATTTCCGGATTTCCAAACCCTTCGAAAACCTGTGGAGGGCATCTGGACTATTCTCTACTGAGGAATGGTCTAAGATCTTTCTTACGTTTTCTACAATTTCATGAAACATTATAGAAAACCGTTCAGTACTGTTATCGTGGATAGGAGGTAGCAGAAAGTATTGAACACAGGGGTGACAATAATACTGACAACATCACGTTGAGTTATAAGTATTACATGGTTAACAAAATGAGTTTTAGTGCAAAAATAACTGAATTTTCATATTACAGTATATCTATTTGAATATTTTATAATAATAAATATAATGTATTTTAAACACACTCAAAAAGGGGATTTATCGTAAAAGCTACCAAATGACAAGTGAATAAAAATTCTTGCAACTCTTAATGAGGTGCAAATGCAGTCAAAAATGTGATTTCCCACCAAATATATGGTTTCATACACCTGCTTGGCTATTGGCTTTAGCCTATGGTGTTTTTTTGGGATCCTCATTAGCCTCAACCAAAGCAACAGCTACTATTCCTGTGGTCCAAACATAAATGAAAACACAACAAAATACCTAATAAATATACATAGTACTATAAATATAGCAAAACCACTAATAATATAGATTTTTTTTTAATAACAAATAGTGTGTGTATTTGTACTTTGTCACACATTGAAATGCTTGACTTACTCAGGGGTGTGCTGGGCTTTCTTGCCTGTGTCTTTGAGACTGTGTGTGATTGCGTTTCAACTGACCCTTTTTTCTTTTCTCCCCAGGGACCCCCAGGAGCTTCTGGAGAACCAGGCCCTCCAGGGGCCCCCGGGCGAAGGGTGTGTGTTGATCTGTGTGTGTTGATCTGCATGTGCATGTGTGTGTGAGGGCATGCCTTTCTGTGTATGTGTGTGTGCCTGTATGTCAGATTTGGATATCTTCAGGGATTTTATTGACCTCTATCCGTTAGATGAGAACGAAAGAAGTGTAAGGCTTTGTACCCCCAGCAGTCAAAACTCTGTTTTAGTTACTCCTTCCTCCTCCCCTTTTTCACCCCTCTATCATTCTCCCTTCATCTCTCACACACTTTCTCACACACATCTCTTATATCTCACTCTCGAAACACTTTCCCTCTCTCTCTCTCTCTCTCTCTGTCTCTGTCTCTCTCTCTCTCTGTCTCCTCCTTCACTCCTGTCCCCTCCAGGGTCACTTGGGAGTTGCAGGAGCAGAAGGGAAACAAGGAATGAAGGGAGCAAAGGTAAAGATGTGTGAAACACCCAACATCATGGAACATCCCTCAACGTCACTGATCATCACTGAACATCCCTCAGTATCCCTTAAAACCATTCAGCATCACTCAACTCACACTTTATGTCCGAAGAAGAAGTCAGCTGTATTCAAGGACAATGCAGCAGAGTAGCTGACAGTTTTCCTCAGTGTTATTCACCCATTCTCTCTCCCTCTTTCCTTCCTTTAGGGGTCCAATGGTGCAGAGGGGGTAGGGGGGAAGACAGGTCCAGTGGGGCCGCAGGGACATCCAGGGATGCCTGGCCCAGAAGGCCTCAGAGGGATCCCTGGCCCTGGGGTGAGTCCCCCTCTTCGGTCCTGTTACTCTGACTCAAACTGACATCTCTGTTGTTGCCTGGCTGTGGCTGCTCATCGGCTTATTATCAACGTGCCTGGTTAGAAACCGCTCACGCTCAACAACTAGCTACACGGCCCTTGGATATGGCGGTCATGTGACCTTCAGTAATCCCAGTGACTGGTTAAGGATTTAGGAGGACACACTCTCAGCCGGCTGTGTTTGTGTAGCTGGGGGTCTTCACACATTCATTAACCCCCATCTGTGTTTTCATTTCCAGGGTGAGCAAGGGTTAAATGGTCCCCCAGGTCAGACTGGACCCCCCGGACCCATGGTAGGGCCCTCATGCTTTTCACACGTACAAATGTTATCCTTCTGCTCTTGCGCTTCTTTCACATGAGATAGGTATTTGTGAAATGGTCGATTCCAGCAGTGATATTTCACCCGTGTGTTGCCATGTAGTGTAAATGTGATCCCGTTTTGATTCTAGGGCCCCCCGGGACTGCCAGGTCTCAAAGGGGACCCAGGCAGTAAGGGAGATAAGGGTCACGGTGGCCTGATCGGTCTGATTGGGCCTCCAGGAGAGGTGGGAGAGAAGGGAGACAGAGGCCTGCCCGGAAATCAGGGCACACCAGGAACCAAAGGAGACGGCGGTACTGGTGGCCCCCCTGGTCCTACTGGCCCCCCAGGGCCCCCTGGACTTTCTGTAAGGGCCCCCTGTAATCTCTGTAGTTTCTCCGTCCTACTCCACTCAGAGTATGACTGTTACTATTACTTATTCGCAATGACTTGGATTGAGCTGCTTGTTTTCCTTGACATTGTGTAAAACTCCCCTAACCCTTTATTTCCCTGGCAGGGAGCTGTTGGTGAGAAAGGATCCAAGGGAGACTTGGTGAGTCCAGTCATATGACTGTATCTCCAGATTGTCATTCCGTCCTTGTGCTCCAGCCTAATAGCTAGCAGCTGTCAGGAGCATATGCTGCCAGACAAGCCTGTGTCTGGCTCTGTCATTAACCGTTGTTCTATCTAATGTTCAACCTAATGTTCTATAATGTGCTGTATGTCTTTTAGCTTTAGAAGCGTGTCCATATAGCCATGTTAGCATCTGTGTTGTTGCTGTGGGTACAGTATCTTTTAATAGGATTTAGTGGTGCGTTGTGATGTTCTGTAAAGTGCCACAGTGGTGTCGTCTACAAAGCAGGAGTTCTGGACACAGACTGCTGATGCTTAGCTGGATAATCCTATAAAGCATAGAACCATATCTGCCCGGATAAAGGAGGGATTTGGCGAACGGTTGTGAGAGTCGCTCCAGGTGACTGGGTGATTGACACATTTTTTTGCTGTCTTCTCTTCAGGGTGCCATTGGACCTCAAGGAGACACTGGACCTGTTGGACCCCCAGGGCCCCCTGTAAGTCCAACACACACACAGACACACAGACACTTCACCACTGTAAGACGACCCATTCACTCTCCCTTCTGTTTCTCCTCACACCTTCATGCCTCTCTACTACGACTTCACAATTTGGATAAAATATTGAATCACTATTTTCTAGCTTAAAGCAAGCGTCTTCGCTAGCAGTGTGAACTCCGACAACTAAATTTTATAGCCAAGTAACATAAAGACCAAGTCTCAGATTATCTTGTGCAAAATGAATGTACCATTGGTCCACTTTCCGGGTGCCCTATACAGCGCAGTCTGAGGCCGCCACATCTGTGCTTCGTCGCCTACAATTAAGGGATCAGGCCTAGTCCAGGTATGAAAGTTAACTACAAAAATACTTCCAAAAACGCTAAGACACTTTTAGTTTTCTATGAATAACAACAGGCCCTGACAACTGGCAATTCTGTTGAGCTCCCAAATTAAAAACTGATTCATTATCATTTGATTGGTCATGCAGCCCTATTCTCAACCTCCAAACCTATCCACCTCCAAAACTCCCTACCTTCAAATCTCTCTACCTCTACACCTCTACCTCCAAAACTCTACCTCTACACCTCTATCTCCAAAACTCTACCTCTACACCTCTATCTCCAGAACTCTACCTCCACTCCTCTCTACTTGCATAAGTCTACCTCCACGCCTCTCCACCTTCAAATCTCTCTACCTCTACACCTCTACCTCCAAAACTCTACCTCTACACCTCTATCTCCAGAACTCTACCTCCACTCCTCTCTACTTGCATAAGTCTACCTCCACGCCTCTCCACCTTCAAATCTCTCTACCTTGACACCTCTCTACATCCAGAGCTCTCCACCACTATTCCATTCAACCTCCATACCTCTACCTCCCAAACTATGTACCTCCACTGTTCCAACTTCAAAACTCTCTACCTCCACACCTCCCCTCCCGTATCTTTCTCTCCTTTCTCCTCTCTTGTTCCTCATTACCATCTGTCATCCTTGTGTCAAGGGTCCTCCTGCCACCATGGTTGAGCCGTTGCCCATCCGAGAGCGGGAGGGCAAGAGAAAGAAGAGGAGGCACACTGGAAACGTGGAAGGAGGCGCAGCGCCGTTTGAGGAGGCGGAGACAACGATGGATCTGAATCAGCAGGAACTCGTGCAGGGAGACCAGCCCATGCTGGAGGAGGCTGAGGGGATGGAGGAGGTGTTTGCCTCCCTCACCTCCATGAAGACTGAGGTGGAGCTGATGAGGAAACCCCTGGGCACCTTTGAGAGCCCCGCCCGCACCTGCAAGGAGCTCATG
>JACXGI010001141.1:34799-80938 GCA_016801175.1 Esox masquinongy
TATTCAAATAACCCCCCCGTCTCTGCCTGATCTGCTGTTCCGTATAGAAATGACCCCCCTCCCCCCGCCTGATCTGCTGTCTTGTATTGAAATGACCCCCCCGTCTCTGTCTGATCTGCTGTCCTGTATTGAAATGACCCCCGTCTTCTCATCCCAGGTGACTACTGGATCGACCCCAACCAGGGCTGTCACAGGGACTCTATCAAGGTCTTCTGTAACTTCACCGCTCAGGGAGAGACCTGCCTCTATCCTGACAAGAGGATTGAAACTGTGAGTCTCAAACCAGCCTGCTGTCTGCTCAAATCAACTTAAAAAAACCATAGTAGTGCAGGTCCGCTAGCCCAAGACCACTGGTCTCTTACTGCCTCAGCAGTCTGTCTAACGGAGATGTCATGTTCCCTTCTGTCTTCTCCTGAATAGGTGAAGCCAGCAGCCTGGAACAAGGAGAAGCCAGGAAGCTGGTTCGGCCAATACAGGAAAGGACGGCAGGTACTCCCCACAGTCATCCGCTGCCATTTATCTAAGCCCCACCAAATGCTAGGCTGTTCTCAATTTAATGAAACCACTAGTACATAAGTCACATAGGATTTCTTAGAGACTGCATTGATTTGGCCTACTGTGGTGTTTGTTAGTTACAGGCAATATCTCAGGTGCAAAGTAGATTTGAATGAAACTTATGATGCATTTTGCCACAGAAAACCAGCATTTACTATGTTACACTGATTGGCCCAAAGGGGAGCTGCATCATTTTTGAGCGACAACATGTTCGCTTGGTTACTGTGTTTATTTAGATTTGATTTATTTGAATGACGATCATGTGTTTAACTGAGTAGATGTGATTGAACCCACTTTGTAATTGTCTGTGCCCATCTACAGCATGATATCAGTGCTCCCAGGCAGCACTAGAGAGTGAGTCATAGAGCTATTGGCAGCAATGGGCTCTCACTGAAGAGCATTCAGGGCTTGGTGCTTTGAGCCCTGGCCTTTCATGTGCACCTGGCAAACATCCCATAAAAGGGATACTGGGAGATTTTCAGACTTAGGCAGGTGTTCTACTTAACTAATGGAAAACATTCTTGTTTCTTCTGATTATCAGTAGCATTACCAAATGTTTAAAAATGTTATTACTGTGTACAACATTGTAAGAACAAGCGTAAATGACCAACCAGTTTTGGAGTATTTAGAAGGCTTATTTTCATGCCGCAAAGCTGTTCTGATGACTCTACTGTACCTTCAGACTTCCATGAATTATGCTAAGCAAACGATATGCTCATTTCAGTTATCTCCGAACTCCATGCAGAGACATACACAGTTTATCCACAAACTCATCTGACTCTGGATGAGTCGAATACCTACCTAAATCTTGAAATGTCACAGTATCCCTTTAACACAGAGAGATAATCAGTGATCTGCCATGCTTTTCACTGTTTCTTTCACAGCCAGGCCATTTTTTCATTTTTTCTTTCTCTTTTTATCTCTTTCACTCTCTTTCTTTGTCTCTCTATCTTCCTTTCACTTCCTCTCTTGTTCAGTTTCTTTAGGCAAATTACAGTAACCATTGTACTCTCCTCTTACATTTATTCATGAAAACCGGATTGTGAGATTTCTAAAAGGAAAAAGAATGGTTTATGGGAACACATTTGGCCCCAGCCTTCCTCTGTGCACCAGAGTGTGTAAAGTGCTCTGTTCCCAGCATTAACTGTGTCAGCTTGGGTTAGGGTTAACCACTGCTGCTGCCCGGCAACCTGGATAACAGTCATGACTGGAGGCCGCTGTGGGATTCAGTGGTCTCTAATGTCTTTTGTGTCCGGGAGCTGACCAGGAGAAACTCTGGGTCATCATAGGCTCTAACTAATAGCCCAGGGGTCTTCCTGCTCTGGTTATTTTGTCATTGAAAAATTCCTGCCGGGCAGGTTTATATTTGGTCTTGTTCTAATACAGTGACTCTGACATTGTGTGTCTGGCCTAGTTCCAGTACAGTGACTCTGATGGAAACCCGGTGCACGTTGTCCAGTTGACCTTCCTGAAGCTGCTAAGTGCCACGGCTAGACAGACCTTCACCTACTCCTGCCAGAACTCCGTGGGCTGGTTCGACAGTGCTGCTCGTAGCCACCAGCACGCCCTGCGCTTCCGGGCCAGCAATGACGAGGACATGACCCAGGCCAAGAGCCCTTTCATCCGCGCAACCCACGATGGATGCCAGGTGGGTGTCCTGCAGTGAACATGTCTGAATGAATTACTTAGTGTTGTTCATGCTAATGTTCTGACCAATGCTAATTTTTCAGACCTCTGTCATCAGCTGTTTGATTCAACGGGCCCATACAGCTGGTCCCAGTCAGATCGGATGCTCAGATGTTATCTCAGTTTAAATAGAAGCTAGCAGATTAGCAGGCAGAGTGGATCCTGAATGCTGTTGTCTGTTTTGTCTGTCTCCGGTGTAGTTCCGTAAGGGCCAGGAGCGGACTGTCCTGGAGATCGACTCCCCCAGAGCAGAGCTGCTACCAGTCGTAGACGTAGCCCCTTCAGACTTTGGAAAAAGCAACCAGAAGTTTGGCTTCCATGTGGGACCAGTATGTTACAATGGTTAAGTAACGTTTTCTCAGAAACCCAGGAATCACCAGATTTGACCTGCACAACAACTTACCAATGAAATGAACTGGACTTTAACGTCGTTTCCACAAGCAATATTTATTATTATATGTTTGTGTATGTGGTGGGTTTGTGATATGTAAGACTGTCGAACAGCCAATGGGGTGCAAGGTTCCATGTTTCCTATGACAACAACGACACATGGCGAATAGACGAGCGAAGACAAGGAGGAACAAAGCACATTTATTAAAGGGAATTCTTCTAATTAGATGTAATTAATTTGAAGTGTTTTTTTCATTTTCATTCTTTCCTTCGCTCACCTTTAGAGTGCGCTGAAATTAGGTTCACTAGAAGTAGTCTGTTCCACTTGAAAAAGAACAATGTAGATCTCACCTTTTTGAATCATGGGGTTAACGTGTCATCTGTGCTGGGGACCAGTGTTAGCACCCTGTTTGTTAGACCTGGACTGTAGACGAGACAAGTTGCTACCTAAGAAATGATGATTGGAGTGGAATGGAATTAGCAGGAGCCACTATCTGTCCTGTTCATTAGCATGCACAATTTGCAGAAGGGTAATATCATATTCCAGCATAATGACATCAGTTCTGTTGTTATTATCTGGTGGTGTCCCGCAGTGTCTAGCATGTCAATTCCATACTAGTCTGTAATCTGTCACCATTACCTATGTGTTAATTAAAAGGTGGAGCATATGATAGATATGATAGCTTTGCATGGTGCTATAACCTTTAACTGCAGGTGACGAATTGAATGACCGTGATTAGTGTACAGTAGCATGTTACTGGTCTACTAAGCCCAATGGTTACTTGAATGGACAAGGTTACTTTTCTAATTCGACTTGTTAACTCTGCATGCCTGATGATAACAGGACTTTCCAGCCCTCCATGATTTCACTGACTATTTGTGTCAATCTGGCATCCATTTTACTCCAGTTAACTGAATGCCAGGTCTCAGTGGTTGAGCTGAAGCAGTTTCAGCACAATAATCAGTTTCAGAGCATGTTGTTCTTTAACAGGATATATCCAATTATCTCCAATTTTCTCCAATTACTCTGCCATTTCTTTCCTTTGGTTTATTTGACCTACGTCAAGGAGCATTTGATGTGTTTTTGTTTTAAAGAATCATTTTAAAAAGAACCAGTCTTGTTTTCCACCTCAGTCATGTATTTACTTTTTTATGTTCTCTTGTTTTGTTTATACTGTATGTTGTAATGTTAATGATTTATTTAGTTTGTTTTAATGTTTCATGTTCTCCGTACTTCAGTGGTGCTAAAGAAAATGTTTTTATGTTGTGTGTGAGTGTGAGTGTGAGTGTGAGTGTGAGTGTGTGTGTGTCTGTAGTTGTTAGTCTTGAGGCAGGATGAGGAAGAAAGGGGAGGGTGCAAATTATTGGTGCTCCAGCAGCCATTCATCTGGGTAAAGGAGGAATATACAGTACTGTACATTACAGCACAGTCTACACTAGCCTGCTAGATGATAGCCTGTCTGCAGTACCAGTGCTAGGTTAGGGAAAGCTAAACAAGCATTAAAAATCCCCAGACAATTGATTTTCCAGTGTAGTGCCTTATAGGATGCTCCTTCAGCCTGTTTGCACAAACAGTACCTGCAGTTCATTAGCATACTCCTCACACTGTCTTCCAGGAGAATCAGTACATTGAGAATAAGTCATCCTACCCGGCCCTGTCCTGACCTTCACTGTGTATAGGGTCTGTTGTACTCATTTTATATACTGTACAGTTATTCTAAGGACTTGAGTTTGAGTAATTATCTGTTGCCTGAATGAAAACAAGATGTATTTGTGAAAAGTGATGAACGAATAATAATAAAAAAAAATATTTTAAAAGGACTAGGCTATCTCTCAGGGAGTGAGACAAAGAGAAAGCGAATGTGTTGTGGGTATTGTCCACTCACCACACAGAGTGGATTAGATTAACAAGTCTCTTCATTACCTCCTAGTTCTGCAACATTTACTCAATGAGCCCACAATCACCATCCCACCACCGCAGATGTAATCAACTCTGATTCGCTCCCCAGTTCATTTATTTCAATTAACTTGTGTTTCATTCTCGCAGAGGGGAACGGCGTAGAGACACTAGGAAAAGAGGAGGAGAGCGCTAATGAAATGGTTTTGGTTGAGATTTGCCCCGTTCTCCAGAGTGAGAACTATTATATGTGTGTGTGCTTGTGTGTGTCTGAGATAGAGAGATGAATAGGGAATAGAGGAGGATACACAGACCAGTCAGTGATGTATTGTTGCTAACGATAACAATGTCTAGTTATGTGACAAAAACACTGTCTCATCATTCTCCTGCTCTGGCTAACTCTCACCTCACTTTAATTCAGATAACACATGCCGTTTCTCTTTCAGTGGATCTCTATCTGTATGTCTGTCTCACAAACACACACCAGCTCTCTCATAAGGCCCCCAGTCCCCAATCTCGTCCTCAAGTTTAGTTACAGTATATTTCTCTGTTTTCTGGTCTCGTCAACCAGATTGAATTTTAACCAGAATGTAAGCCCCTGGCTAGGAAAGGTCATACTGAGCTGCTACCTCAGAATACTGATCAAGAAAGGTGCATGTTGACCACTGATAGGTAAGAAATATTGTTTTTGTTTTTTTTACTTTCACCATTTACTTTTTCTACCCAATTCCTTGATGTTTGTGATTAAGGCCATTTGGCAGGTGAAGTTATCTTTGTAGTAGTGGCTGACACACCTACCTTGATGTGATCCAGATCTGACAATGTTTAATTCTTCATTACGGTGAGTATTCTTCGGTCATCCATTGTAGATGTTGATCTTTTTATTAGGTCCAAAACGCTTTTGGTATGCCTAAAGTTTTAGCAATGTCTATGGTTGATTTATCCTGAATATATATTTTTTTACTGTGCAGTACATATAGTCTCACAGACAATGAGGTTTAGTGCTTCTGTAACAAGATCTCCTTCATCTCTTTTACTTTCTCTGTTTTTTTTCTTACCACCATTTCCCCTTTTAGCTGTGTCTATGGTCGATTTATTCTGATATACAATATCAAACTTTAGAATTGCCAGCTTGATTTGGACTGACACTTATTTGGTCCTCAGGCTGTCAGACACTAGCAGCAGACTCTAAATGCAAATGCAAAGCCTAGAATCAAGACTAGACAAAAATTCTTGTTATAACTTCTTGTTATAACCACAAAGAACCAATAGGCTGAATTTGCCTGTCTGATGACGTGACAACAACCTACACTGTCTCAGACACATGGCATTTCATGTATTTTTTTCAGGTTCAAATAAATATGCTGTACAGCTGCTGATAACTGTTCCTTGTTGCTACATAAAGTAACATCATAACATGCCATTTTTGTGAGCAGTCAACTATTCTTGTTAACACAATCTGGGCCTCAATGTTTGAATCAGGTATGAGGGGTTCCCCCAGTAGATCTGTCATGCTAGCAACTACTGCACACATGCTAAGTAACCCCATGAGCTGACATTTTCTCATCTTTGGCACAGATGTCCAAAACGTTAAGCTTGAAAACCTGCGTATAACATCACATAAAATGTGTTTGTAATGTACCACAATCATTTGCAGTTCCCCAAATTACTGTTTAAGCTGTGACAGAACACAGGTTTTTCACGCAGATCATCATTATTTCACAGAGTTCTACAAAGCACTTTAGTGAGGGAGAGCAATAAACTATCTGACACTGCTTTCACTCTACCTCAAACCTGCTCTCCCGGAGTGAGAGCTGCGTGCTTAGAGAGTCAGATCAATAATTATTTAATACGATTTATAAACATAGACACTACATTGATATTTGCTGTTGTACCCTTTTAAAGAACTCCTGGGGTTCTTTGAGGATCTCTAGTGTTACTCAATTCCCCCCTAATTCTAAGAATGCATTGAACCTATGTATGATGTACAACTATGTGATCAGTAAGATTTATTGTTTACTATACCATATCTACATACACAGTTGAGTCAAACAAACAGATATGCCGATGCGGTGAGAAAACGTTACTTTTAACGAGACAGAAAATTTTAAAACAAGCAACAGTCCACATGAGACAGAAATTAACTCACAAAATGTTTTACTATACAATTTTTTTAGTTTGAAAACAACAAAATCTGCCTTGTTCAGATTTCTAGTTGTTTGAATTAGACAATGCATAGATTGTTAAAAGCATCATTTTCTCACACCATTGAGAGATTTCATTTGCTTAATTTTGGCATTTTTTCCCCCTGTATTTCCAATTTTGAAAGCATTTTTTACCATGCTGTCCCTATACAGTAGTCTCACAGACAATGCGTGAAGCCATGCTTTTGTGGATTTGGATGTGTGCTTTGGGTCGTTGTCGTGCTGAAAGGTGAACTTCATCTTCAGCTTTCTAACGGATGCCTGAAGGTTTTGTGCCAAAGTTGCCTGGTATTTGGAACTGTTTATAATTCCCTCCACCCTGACTAAGGCCCCGGTTCCAGCTGAAGAAAAACAGCCCCAAAGCATGATGCTGCCACCACCATGCTTCACTGTGGGTATGGTGTTCTTTGGGTGATGTGCAATGTTGTTTTTGCGCCAAACAAACCTTTTGGGATTATGGCCAAAAAGTTCAAGCAAGGTTTCTTCAGACCATAAAACATTTTCCCACGTGCTTTTGGGGGACTTGATGTTTGTTTTTGCAAACTTTGGCCAGGCTTGGATGTTTTTCTTTGTAAGAAAAGGCTTCCGTCTTGCCACCCAACCACATAGCCCTTTCATATGAAGAATACGGGAGATTGTTGTCACATGTAGCACACAGCCAGTACTTGCCAGAAATTCCTGCAGTTCCTTTAATGTTGCTGTAGGCTTCTTGGAAGCCTCCCTGATCAGTTTTCTTCTTGTCTTTTCATCAATTTTGGAGGGACGTCCAGTTCTTGGTAATGTCTCTGTTCTGCCATATTTTCTCCACTTGATGATGACTGTCTTCACTGTGTTCCATGGTATATCTAATGCTTTGGAAATTCTTTTGTACCCTTCTCCTAACTGATATCTTTCAACAATGAGATCCCTCTGATGCTTTGGAAGCTTTCTGCGGACCATGGCTTTTGCTCTGAGATGCAACTAAGAAAATGTCAGGAAAATCCTACAGGAACAGCTGAACTTTATTTGTGATTAATCAGAGTCACTTTAATTGATGGCAGGTGTGTAATGACTTATTTAACATGAGTTTGATTGTGATTGGTTAATTCTGAACACAGCCACATCCCCAGTTATAAGAGGGTGTGCACACTTATGCCACCAGGTTATTGTAATGTTTTTATTTTTCATTTTTCCCCCTCGAAGATTTCAGTTTGTTTTTCAATTGAATTGTTCACATTATAGGTCACATTAAAAGTGGAAAAAGTTCTGATATGATTTATCTTTGTCTCATTCTTTTACATCACAAAAATCTAGCATTTTCACCGGGGTGTGTGTGTATATCCACTGTATATGCATTTTTACTCTTTCATTATTTTTTTGGCTCCCCATTACGTCTTGCCATAAAAACACAAAAAAACATATTGTTGCATTTATAGACTTGATCACACAAATATAAAATATAAAAATACATCTTCAAAGAGTTTGTGTAAATTATGTCTGTGTGTTTATTTGCTACACATTTTATCAGACTATAAAAGGTCATTTTTCTGTGTGTTGCTATGAGTTTGTTTTCAGAGGACTGTGGAATGTATTGATATCTAATCTGTATGTTATTCATTATGTAAATAATTTAGACTATTCATTACAGGGATATGTTACATGAAAACTAGAACAAATGCAGTCAATCTATCAGTAACCCTCAGCCAAGAAAGAGAGGAAATTTGTTAACAATGTTTCGGGCTAACTGTTCTGGCTAACTGTAGCTCTGCTGTATCCTTTCATTGTCACACAGGACCATACTGCTGAAGAGTTATAAAGATGGGACATCACAAGAGTCTGAATAACTAGTACAACTGCCCTTTGTGTCATCACAACAAACAGACATCTTCTCCCCATCTTCATAAGTTTGTTAGTATGACATGACCATGACAACTGTCAATCCAAAAGATGTCATAGGAGCGTCCTTAACCAGCTCAACCCTTAATGCAGGTAAGGCTTAGTTCATAGAGAATGTTTCAAATACAGTGCTTTGGAGATGGTCAATGTATTTAGGACCAGTTTGGAACTAATTCTGATTGGAACTCAGCCACTTTTAATGGGCATTAGAATATTCCTTTGCATGTACCATTCATAAGCATATGACACTCATATGTGTCCATAATACTCAATGCTTCTACCCTACTGTTCATACTCCCCCATCCTACTCTTTCAAAATTGATGCTAGTTTAAATTTTTTATGTATATTACTGCCATACTTGCCATATCTACAATATTCAATACTACTACCAATATAGCTGCTAGTTTACAGTACTAAACTGCTGCTATGTACAGCGTTATGTACACCGATCAGCCATAACATTATGACCACCTGCCTAATATTGTGTAGGTCCCTCTTTTGCCACCAAAACAGCCCTGACCTGTTGAGGCATGGACTCGGAATGTGTGCTGTGGAATCTGGCACTAAGACTTTAGCAGCAGATCCATTAAGTCCCGTAAGTTGTGAGGTGGGGCCTCCATGGATCGGACTAGTTTGTCCAGCACATCCCACAGATGCTTGATTGGATTGAGATCTGGGGAATTTAGAGGCCAAGTCAACACCTTGAACTCATTGTTGTGTTCCTTAAACCATTCCTGAACCATTTTTGCTTTGTGGCAGGGCGTATTATCCTGCTGAAAGAGGCCAATGCCATCAGGGAATATCATTGCCATGAAAGGGTGCACATGGTCTGCAACAATGCTTAGGTAGGTGATACGTGTCAAAGTAACATCCACATGAATGGCAGGACCCAAGGTTTCCCAGCAGAACATTGCCCAAAGCATCACACTGACTCTGCCGGCTTGCCTTCTTCCCATAGTGCATCCTGGTGCCATGTGTTCTCCAGATAAGTGATGCACACGCACCTGGCAATCCATGTGATGTAAAAGAAAATGTGATTCATTGTACAGGCCGCCTTCTTCTGTTGCTCTGTGGTCCAGTTCTGATGCTCACGTGCCCATTGTAGGCACTTTCAGCAGTACAGGGGTCAGCACGGGCACCCTGACTGGTCTGCGGCTACGCAGCCCCATGCGCAACAAACTGCGATGCACTGTGTGTTCTGACACTTTTCTATCAGTACCAGCATTAACATTTTCAGCAATTTGAGCTTCAGTACCTAGTCTGATGGATCTGACTACACAGGTCAGCCTTCGCTCCCCACGTGCATCAATGAGCCTTGGCCGCCCGTGACCTTGTCGCCAGTTCACCACTTTTCCTTCCTTGGACCACTTTTGATAGGTACTGACCACTGCAGACTGGGAACACCCCACAAGGGCTGCCGTTTTGGAGATGCTCTGACCTAGTCGTCTAGCCATCTCAATTTTGCTCAGATCCTTACGCTTGCCCATTTTTCCTGCTTTGAGGACAGAATGTTCACACACTGCCTAATACAGTTGTGCTCAACAGTTTGCATACCCTTGGAGAATTGGTAATATATGGACCATTTGTAGAGAAAACATGAGTGAGCAGGCAAAACACAGGTCTTTTATTTCTAATGGGATTCTCATTCAACTGTAGGTCATAACAGAATGGCACAATCATAAAACAGAACATGGCAACAAAGAAAAAAATGAACTGACCCATGTTCTCCAGAACCTTCACCTTTTTCTGCTGTAACCACTGGAGGTTCAACTTGGCCTTGTGCTTAGGGTCATTATCGTGCTGGAAAGTCAAAGAGTGCAGCTTTTGTGCAGAAGAATGCAAATTGTCTGCCAGTATTTTCTGATAACATGCTGCATTTATCTTGCCATCAATTTTCACAAGACTCCCTGTGCCTTTAGAGCTCATGCACCCCCAAAACATCAGTGAGCCACCACCATGCTTCACAGTAAGGATGGTGTTCTGTTCACTATTGGCCTTGTTGACCACTCTCCAAACATAGCGCTTATGGTTGTGACCATATAGCTCAATTTTGGTTTTGTCACTCCAAATTACAGTTTGCCAGAAGCTGTGAGGCGTGTCAAGCTGTTGTCGGGCATATTGTAACCGAGTTTTTTTGTGGCATTGGCGCAGTAAAGGCTTCTTTCTGGCAACTCAACCATGCTGCTTATTTTTGTTCAAGTATCGTCATATTGTGCTCCTTGAAACAACCACGCTGTCTTTTTCCAGAGCAGCATATATTTCTCCTGAGGTTAACTGTGGGTTTTTCCTTAGTATCCAAAACAATTCTTCTGGCAGTTTTGGCTGAAATCTTTCTTGGTCTACCTGACCTTGACTTGGTATCAAGAGATCCCTGAATTTTCCACTTCTTAATAAGGGATTGAACAGTACTGACTGGCATTTTCAAGGCTTTGGATATCTTTTTATATCCTTTTCCATCTTTATAAAGTTCCATTACCTTGTTACGCAGGTCTTTTGACAGTTCTTTTCTGCTCCCCATGGCTCAGTATCTAGCCTGCTCAGAGCATCCACGTGAGAGCTAACAAACCCATTGACTATTTATACACAGACACTAATTGCAATTAAAAAAGCCACAGGTGTGGGAAATTCACCTTTAGTTGTCATTTTCACCTGTGTGTGTCACCTTGTGTGTCTGTAACAAGGCCAAACACTCAAGGGTATGTAAACTTTTGATCAGGGCCATTTTGGTGATTTCTGTTATCATTGTGATTTAAAAAAGAGCCAAACAACTATGTGATAATAAATGGCTTCATATGATCACTATCCTTAAATACAAAATTTGCATAATCAGTCATATTTTCAAAATCAATGCCATAATTTCACAATTTCTGCCAGGGTATGCAAACTTATGAGCACAACTGTATATCCCACCCACTGACAGGTGCCATGATAACGAGATTATCAGTGTTATTCACTTTACCTGACACTGGTCGTAATGTTATAGCTGATCGGTTTATATTATTGCTTTATCCTCTTGATATTTTTTTTTTTGATGTGTGAAATTTTTTTCTTCTTAATTCTCACCACGTAATTGTAGTGAGCTATGCCACCATTCATAAGCTTATTGCACTCATATTTATCTATAATATTCAATAACTCTTCCAATTGCTGCTAGTTCACACTGTTATGTATATTACTGCCATACTTGCCTTATCTAAACTTTCTATAATACTACCCAGATTGCAGCTATATCAATAATACTATCCAGATTGCAGCTAGTTTAATGCACCCTTTCTTAAACTGCTGCTAGTGTACAGTGTTATGTATATTATTGCTTTATTTTATTATTATTTTCTCTCAAGATATATTTTTGCTTATATACTCTTCTTCTTAACTCTCACTACGTAGTTGTCAGGTGCCAAGAATTTCATTGCGCAGGATGATGATGTGTTGTTCAGTGCATTTGACAAATAAACCTTTAAACTTGAAACTGAAACTTGAAACTTAAGAACCTTAATGAGCTCTCCAGCTTTGTGGGCTGACACATATACTCTAGACTGGAGTTATCAGCATAAATCACCATTTTAGCTTCTTTTAAGATTTTAACTTTTTGTAAGAGGCAAGTCCATTTTTTTAATTTTTTTTATCAGTAATGGACCATGGCAGCTGCCCTGAGGGACACCGCACTTTCTGAGTTCCAGATGAGTAACTCTCCAACCTTGTGACAGTTCATGTAAAGCCATTACCAAAGGACGTTTTTCATATAAGAATTTATGATCAATTTTATCAAAGGCTGCAGTAAATATTAAACAATACAATACTTTTAGGAAGTAGAAATTGAGTGCAATTCTACTACATACAACCCTGTTTCCAAAAAAGTTTGGACCCTGCGTAAAATGTAAATAAAAATAGAGTGCAATGATTTGCAAAGAATTTAACTCTAAAACTGCCAAATGCCTACACCAATTGATGTTTGAGTTTGTAATTAAATTAAAACTGCCATTTTGAATGGTACACCCTCCTCCTTCCGTGATTTTTTCTAAATAGACGTAAATCACATTGTTTCATTGAATGAATGACATCGATGGATGAATGGATCAGAGCCTTGGTTGAATTTGAATGAACTTACAAAAGAAATACAAACGATAGCCTCGAGAATTCTATAGTACAAATGTATCACACATTACTTTTTTCAATAGGTGAGAAACAAAATATCAAACATCGTATCATTTGTCACTGAATTTGCGTTGAATATTTTACAGAAGATTCAGCTTCAAATGTAATTCATCAAATGTAGGCTATTACGCTAAAGAATTATTTGCTAAATGAAATACAGACAATATTCTTGACTATTCAACAGATCAATTTTATTGAAACACAATGCAAATGATATCGTCAATAATTCAACAAATGTGTTAGGCTACACATTACTTTTTTTTATTAGGAGAGTAACAAAATATCAAACATATCTGTATATGAATTTGGATGATTATTTTACAGAAGATTCAGCTTCATATGTAATTCATCAAATCTAGCCTATTACACTACATAATTAATCACAAAACGAAATACAAATTATATCCTTGACTACTTTAACAAATGAGTTGTTATTGAAATATAATACAAATGATAATACAGTAATGTGAAATACAAACGTATTTCACATTACTGTTTTTGTTTAGAAGGGAAACAAAATATCAAACATCCTATTATCTGTCTACGACTTTTTGCTGAAACAGCATTTCATTATGTAGGCTATTTATTTGTGTTATTTATCCTTTGCTATTCATCATCCTTATCAAGTTTCCATGCTTTATGCCTACATGGCTAATCATGAGTAAATCCTCTGATCTTCGAAAGTTGGTTGATAATGTTACTTATTTTACCTTCTACATCATCAAAATAACGAATGGTTTAATCTATGGTTAATTTAAGTGTGGTGTAGGCTACTTTTTATTTTGAAAATTCTATAGCCTGAATTTAAATAAAACTGAGAAAAAAAAAATTGTTTCTTGAAAATATATGCCCACTTTAAATTTGAAACCTTCAACACGTTTCAAAAAAGTTGGGACAGAGGCACCAAAAGACTGGAAATGTTGTGTTATGCTAAAAAAACTTAACCTGGTGGAATATCACACAACTAATTAGGTCTATTGGCAACAGGTCAGTAACATGATTGGGTATTAAAAGATCATTCCAGAGAGGATGGGCCTGTCAGAAGTGAGGATGGGGAGGGGTTCACCTTGATCTTTGGGGCCTCAGACGGCACTGCATTAAAAACAGACACAATTCTGTGGAAATCATTGGATGGGCTCAGGATCACTTCTGAAAATGATTGTCTGTGAAGACAGTAAGTCGCTGCATCCACAAATGCAAGTTAATACTGTACAATGCAAAGAAGAAACCATATATAAACAAGATCCAGAACCACTGCCGCCTCCACTGGGCCCGAGTTCATTTAAGATGGACTGAGGTGAAGTAGAAAACTTTTCTGTGGTCTGATGAATCAATATTTTATCAAATTATTTTTGGGAATGATGGACGCCGCGTCCTCTGGACTAAAGTGGAGAGGGACCATCTGGCTTCTTATCAGCGCACAGTTCAAAAGCTAGCATCCATGATGGTATGGGAGTGCATTAGTGCACTTGGCATAGGTGACTTGCACATCTGTGAATGCACCATTAACCTCCTAAGACCTGAGCTTTGATAATGTATGCATTTTTAATTTCTCTTAGCTATTTGGGATTGGTGGACCTGATAAGTATAATATCTAAGCATGACGCAGACAACTGTCCTCTAATAAGGACAATAGGTTTAAGTTAAGCAGAATGAAGTACATGGTGCAGGAAGCCTAAAACAGTGTCCCCATATGTTGGCACAGGGTCTCAGGAGGTCAATGCTGAACAATATATACAGGTTTTGGAGCAACATATGCTGCCATCCAGACAGTGGCGCCCCCAGAAATGTTTCATAGGCGTGGCCTGATGGGACCACTGAAAATCCTGGGGTGGCATACCAAAACCAAAAGCCATAACTGATTTTCAGGAATTCTGTTATGCTGTTGTTGTATACAGTCTATTTGTAAAGTATGTCAAGATGAGAGTTAAGGAATCACACACTGATAGTGTATGCATTTGTTATTTTCTTTCACATGAACTATTATGAAAAATATACATTATTGATATGCTTCTATCTGATAAAATATCAGATAGAAGCATATTATGCAAATACGACTCGTGAAGAGGGGGAAGTGGGGGGGCCAGCGATTGTATCAGGGTGGCCGCTGCATCCAGACAACGTCTTTTTCAGGGAAGGCCTTGCATATTTCAGCAAGACAATGCCAAACCACATTCTGCATGTATCACAACAGCATGGCTCCGTAGCAAAAGATTCCGGGTGCTAAACTGGCCTGCCTGCAGTCCAGACCCCTACTGAAAACATTTTGGTGCATTATGAAATGACTGACACAGCAAAGGAGACCCCAAACGGTTGAGCAGCTGCAATCCTATATCAAGCAAGAATGGGAATACATTTTACTTTCAAAACTATAGCAATTGGTCTCCTCAGTTCCCAAATGCTTACATTTGCTTACGAGTATTGTTAAAAGAAGAGGTGATGCAACACAATGGTAAACATGCCCCTGTCCCAACTTTTTTGAAACGTGTTGTTGGCATCAAATTCTAAATGGGCACATATTTTTCCAAAAACAGTAACATTTCTCAGTTTCAACATTTCATATGTTGTCTTTGTACTATTTTCAATTAAATATAGGGATAATTTGCACATCATTGCATTCTGTTTTTATTTGCGTTTTATGCAGTGTCCCAAACCTTTTGGAAACAAAGTTGTGCAAGACAACATTGACCCTTTTAAATCAAAATCAGCTTGTGCTTGTTAGAAGTGCTTTTCCAATTTTAGGTAGAATTACTTTAGCTTCCTTCCGCGCCTGTGGACACACTTGCTTCTTTAGCCATTGCAGGCAATATCTATCCAAGATTTGTGTATGCGTGTATGTAAGAGTGTGCGGATAAGTGATCTTGTGAGACAGGGGAGCATGTGTACAAAGATGCTCTCATTGGTGTGCACGTAGGCCTCTCTCCTTCAGCCAATACCAGCTTCTTTAACTTCGGAACAGGGAAGACTATTTCCACAGATGATCTTTTACCGTCCAAGTTGGTTATTGACAGAGCTAACATAAGTTAAAAAAAAAAAGAATAAGGAATTGAAGGGAGGCGAGGGAAGGAATTACAATGATTGCCTAGTCAGAGGAATATGTGAATGCCAAGAATTAGTGGGAGAGAGCCCTGGGTCCTGTGGCTGTCTGTGAGAGTGTCCGATTATTATCTGGGAGACAGAAGGGAGAGCAGACAGTCTTGGTGCATCCCTCCCTCCTCTGCTCCCTCCTGCCCCCTCCTGCCCCGTGTCTTCTGTTTCGGCTCTCATTGCCAGTCTTTGCCGTGTCATTCTCAGTTAATTTAGTCCTTGGTGCATTTGACAGCATTGGTCGTCCCAGCAGCACTGCACTCCGAGGTAGCCGAGATAATCAGCAGATTCATATTATTATTAACCACGGAGAATGCTGGGAGAATCACTCAGGCCAATCTAAGGATGGACACAGTCTTTTTGTCAAAACATATTAATTCACATGTAATGAACAAACCACAACCTGTATCAGTAGCTGAAAGAAATTGTCAGAAAAGGCCATAGGGATTGGTGTTTGTGTGCGTATTGTCATTGCTGTAAATAAGAATTGGTTCTTAATGAACATGCCTGGTTAAATAAATGTAAAGAAAATGTTTTTTATAATGTTAGAGAAACTAAACACTGTACAGTGTATTGCCACTGACACATCAGTCACTGCCAGTGGAGAAGGAAGATATGAAGGGATATGACCGTGTGTTTACCATGGGGTAAGAAAGTATTGACATCGTTGGTAAAGATGCAGAAACAGTTAAAAGTGTAAGTACGCCTGGGGAAATTATTTATATGGACAGTGAATGTTTCATTGCTCATAAAAACACCATATGAAATCTGAATAAATACCAATATAATGCAATAAAAAATAAGGAGAATGCATTTTGTTTTCCATAATGTCATGAATACATTTCAACAAACCAGGCAAACTGAAATATAGACAGAATATCAAGTGGAAGACCCAAGAAGCTGTCTGCATCTGATGAACAGTAACTTAAAGGTCACTAAGAGGGACATAAGGAAATCCAGTGGACTGCTTGCTCAGCATTTGGCACCAAAGTAGACATTTTGTATCAATGTCAGAGTTGTCGCACAAAGGGAACAAGAGGAAGAGATTGCAAGAATAGTTTTTTTTTTAAACAGCAACTTATACAACTGCTTAAAAATAGATTTTGCTTTAAAAGTAATAATTTACAATGTCTTTCTGAA
The DNA here is from genome assembly GCA_016801175.1 of Esox masquinongy. Classification (NCBI taxonomy): domain Eukaryota; kingdom Metazoa; phylum Chordata; class Actinopteri; order Esociformes; family Esocidae; genus Esox; species Esox masquinongy. The sequence continues at coordinate 51,790 of JACXGI010001141.1, forward strand.
AGTGTGTGGTGGGAGTCACCCACCACCTCCATGGTTTAGGCTGTTTTAAGTTAAATTTTGACTGCACCAAGCCATCAGCCTTTCCTTTGTGGAACCGATTCAGTAGAATTGTTCTTTCTATACCTAAATCTTACCCAACTTACCCAATTTCCTGTCACCTACACCTGCCTCTCTCTCACTCACTCTCAGTGTACTTTCACCTTAGTCTATTTCACTTTCCCTCTCCCCTGTCCTTCCCAACCTGGAACCATTTCCCCCTCCCTTTCTTCCACCTTACCCTTCAGGATGATCAAAGCACCCTGTCCCATGTTACTGGCTGTTGTACAAACGCTGACATGGTTGTTATTCTATCAGGATGAATCCGACATGGCATCATTTCATAAATCTCAGCAGTTCTTGCTGAAGACTAGAGGTGATCTGCCAAGGAAGCAGAACCTTTGTGTGAGCAGAACAGAGCGGGACCGTTTGTCTACGTCTGACTGAAAGACTGCTGTGAGCTTTACCTAGTGTGAGAACCAAATGACACCCTATTTGCTTTAAAGTGCACTCTTTTTATATGAGAGCCCTGGTAAATAAAGTAGTGCACTTAAAAGGAAATTGGATGCCATTTGGGATGTACTCTTAGCTTCCTGTTGGTGAAGAAGGAGCTGGGTAAAAAAGTACTGCTTTGCTGAGAACTTGGCTCCTTTTTTGCTGCTATAGAATAAATACATAGTTCGAGATAGCAGGGAGTGGTGGGTATTCAAAAAGAGTGGCAGTCGGAGATATAGCACTGGTTGGTTTGTGAGTTTAAATCAAAATGTTCATTGAAAAAAAGAGCTAAAAGCCAATATACCATCTTGTATCACTGGTATGTTTTATCTTTTCTTTTTTTACAATCGATATGGCCTGGTCTGCTCTTTATGTTGATTTCATTTGCAGTGTTTCAACTAGCATGGTTTCTGAAGTAATTAGTAGCATACATTATGTACAAATATTACATTAACACTAATAAGGGTTACAAAAAAACAGATGGCAAGATCTTTTTATTACGATTGACCACCACTGCCTGCCTGCCCTCCACTTGCTAGAGAGGATAATTTTTGTTACAGTGGTTGATGACCTAGCCTAGTCCTTCGGTTATGTCGGTCCTCAGTGGAGGGCAGGTGGCAGCCGGTTAACTTTCCTGCCCCTAAGGCTGTATGTTTTTCACTCTTCAACAGATGATCGTGCTATGATCCTGAGAGAATTGTGTTCTCCAGGGGCAATCACTGAGGACTTTTGCTCTGCTGGCTAAATAAACCACAGCCTGGATCCTGGTGGCCCATCTGGGCTGCTGAGATTTTCACTATGTTTTTGACATGAGAATGTGTTGTTGGTGTTTTCAAGGTTGTTATCCATACAGTCAGGTGTGTGTGACATGCTGAGAGTGTGTATTGGACTGTTGGTCTGGGTCTGACTGCTGTGAGATTCTCCTGCATGTGTTTGGGTTTTCAAAGGCATGTGTGTGATACCTGCTGGGGTGTATTTGGCTGTTGAAGTACGTGTTGGGTATGCTTTCTGATTGCCCTCTGTGGTGGTTTGTGGAGAGAATGGCTGGGGACTTGATGAGAGATGTGGGCTTCCAAAACCTGACTGGTGCCAAGTGGAGAGGTGAGCAGAGGAGAGGGAGGAGTGGGGATAGCAGAGGAGGGGAGAGAAGGGGAGAGGAGGGGAGAGGACTGACAGGTCTCATGAATAGTGATGCTTAACAGCTGCTCATTAACCACCAGGCTGTCAGCTAGCAGACTGGTTGAGCAGACCTGCCCCTCTGTACACACACACACACACACACACACACACACACACACACACACAAACACACACACCTGGGCATATTCCCCTCATCTCTGTCTTGTATAGCTGCTTCACAGCCTTGCTCAGAAGGCATCTCCCTAGATGGTAAAACCACACCTGTGCACCAGGACAGTCATTGAATATGGAACAGTCTATCACGCCAGGTGTATATTTATGATGAAACTCACAGTGAAAAGGTAAGCACAGACCAGAGAGCTGTTACAGTAGACTTTCTGTCTAGAAGAGATACTGTATCACACACCCATTCACTCCATTATGCCTGGAAACCACTTCTTTCCCCTGTTAGGAATACAATATAAGTGAGCAGGCTGCTAGAGGTTGATGCCTACAGAGAGCAATGTCTGTTCTCTTGTTAACCGGCCCTGCTGGAATTCGCCTTTTGTTTGTAGTCGATGGAGAAGGAGAGGCATCCACCATGTAATTACAAAAGCGTTTGATTTTTAATAAAGCATGCTGTCTGTCCCACACAGGGGGAGAGCAGGACCAGGGACCGTCATACATTCATTATTACACAGTGATCTCTGACACAGTGGTCTCCTAGGATCCGCCTTAATGACTTTTTTCTACAAACAAAAAGCCATGCCAATCCACAGCTATCAGTAACTTCTCCACATCTTCATGCTTTCCCATTCGCACGAACACACACACACACACACACACACACACACTAAGGGAAAGACACTTGTCTCTCCTGGAATGAGGCTGGGATTGATTCTAGTCACAGAGCTCTGGTGAGATGTGCAATCACTCTGAATAGGCCTGACCGTCAAATAATACAGATATGAACATCACAGAAATAATTGAAGAAAGTGTTTTATATGTAAAAGACAGAGAAGGATGAAGTGGAATGCCATTTTCCTGACGACTGAAATTGAAGTATTCCACTGCTCTACCGTTTTCTGTATTTAAGTCTGAGACTGCTTCCACTGAATTATGTTGAGGTTACAATGAGGAGTGTTATACAAAAATCTTTAACAAATGAATAGTTGCTAACCAATTACAGTATTGAAGCTAATGACAAATCAAATCAAAACAGTGCTTCACCGACTTGTACCATGGCTTTAGCCCAACCGATCAGTTTCTGGGAGGAATGGTAAGAATGCCTTTCCATTCTGAAAACAGAACCAGACTCATTACAACAACCATTTAGGTAGCCAGGCAATAATCTAAATCCAGAAAGGCAACAATAAACATCTTCTGTATGTATGATGCAGTGGCTCCCTTATGCCAATTGAAAGATTTCACAAATTTCAGTAGATCACTATTGACAGGAAATTAAAAAACAGTGAAATAATTGAACAAGTATGGGACATAACCGTAATGATTTTTCTGCCATGAACTCAAATTCCCTATATTTTTGCTGGTTGCTAATAACAAAACGCATATAACTGATTCCACGAGAATCATTTAGGGTTGAGTTGAAGCTGCCTCCTGCAAAGGTTGGAAAGGCCAAGAGACCATAAGTATCAGAATAAATGACTTGGGTGTTGATGCCAAGCGCCATGGTTTTGTAGTGGAGGCAATTTCAACTTGAAGCCTGGAGTAAGAGGATGAGTCGGATGACATGGAAAAACTTGGGAAAGCTGAACGCCAGGTGGGTCGCAACATTCTGGATTAGTGGGAGGGAGCCCTACCAATAGGGACTTGCATTAGTCCGGACATGAGATTACAAGTGCCTGGATAAATACCTGAGCCGTGTCCTGTGTTAGTGTACAGTAGGTAAGGTCAAATTCAACTCCATGGACTTGCCAGCTCAATCCATCAATCGGGCCTTTATGGTAGTGGTTAGACAGAAGACACACTCCAGAGTAAAAGGCATACGACATGTTCCCTAAAGGAGCATAATGCAATGTCATACAGTAATAATGCAGTATAAGCATAGTTACAGACACTCGTAAAGACTCATGAAGACTCGTGATTTTGTATAGAAATACTCATAATGCATTATACACCTCTGGAAAAAATTAAGGGACCACTGCACCTTTTTCTTTCCTTTCCAAAATAGTCGGAAAGGAAGGTTTTGAGTGAGGAACGGAAGAGTTAAAATTAAGAGACCACTGCAAATTGAACGCTTCTGTTCCTCACTCAAAACTTTCCTTTTCAACTTTTGAAACTTTGGAACTTTGGAAAGGAAAGAAAAAGGTGCAGTGGTCTCTTAATTTTTTCCGGATCTGTATGTATCATTATAGTGACCTATAATGTACAGAAACATAATGCTTCACAATCACTGGGAAATCTTTCCTCAAGGATCATATCACATTATAATTATCAACACTATGATTCATCTAAAAGATGGGGTCAATGAGCAGCATATCACTGTTAGTGCATCATAATATTTTCCATGGTGTGCTATTGCATACTTATAAGACTATAAAATCATCTATGTTTGCTTTAGGTAAAGTGATGAAATGTCTAATCGCATTATGTGTATGCTGGATAATGTGTTACGCATATGGCCTTTAAATAAAGTGTTACCAGATTATCTGGTTAGATGAAACCAACATACAACTATTAGACCGGGATTCCAAGTGTTACATCTATGGAAAACAAGGTACCATCATCACCAGGTTAACACTATCCCTATGGTGAAGCATGGTGGTGGAAGCATCATGTTATGGGGATGCTTCTCAGTCGATAGGATTGAGAGACTGGTCAGAATTGAGAGAAGGATGAATGGAACCAAATACAGAGAGATTCTTGAAGAAATAAAGAGAGGTCCCTCAGCTGGAGTGCATAGTACTTCAGTCCGGGGCAAAGAGTGACTTCAGGAAGTCTGTGAATGTCCTTGAGTAGCCCGGCCAAAACCTGGACCCCATTGATGGTAGAAATACATGTAATCAATTACAAATTAAGTTTAATACACATCAAAATGTGAAGAAAGTAAACATTCCAAAGGCACTGTAATGACCTCAAACTATTGTAAAGCTTAGATGTTTGGATGCCAATCACCAAACATGTAGACCAGGCTGAAGTGTGGATTAAATTGACTTCAGTACATGCTAATAAAAGGCAGGACTTTACATTAGCAACAGCTCTATCTTTTTAACCATTTTACAAACTGAGCAGAAGAAATCTAATTCTCTCTTCATTCTACTGTAATCTTGGGGGGAGTTTCTTGATAATGGGTATCCAATCCCATTGATGCCTCACATAAATAGACCAACCATACAGTATGCTTCAATAAGATGTTGTCATGAGGCAGGACAGTGTTGCCAGCTTTGATAACAGTTGTGGTTGAATAGTAAGAATTGGCCGACGGATTCAGCTGTTAACTTTAATTTATTGGGCTGTATATATTTTTTTAAAGATTAAAACAAAGTTCTTAATTACTTTACTAAGTGTTGAATTACAACCCACAGAAAGTACCTACAATTGTATTAGTTCCTTTCAAAAGTACACCGTGGTTCAGACCACACCCACGTTTATACGTAGTGATTTGAATGATATTGTGGTCAGAGACTTTTGTCCATAGATTTGGCTTATTGAATTTCTTGCAGTTTGGTGGTTCGGCTCCAGAGAAGTAGCATTTCAAGTACTTTTCACAAAATTTTAATTTACAGAAAATCCATTATGGCAGCACTAATCTGAGTCAAATGCTTTTGAAAAAAGTTATGAGCCAAATTTCGTGACTTTAGGTAAAATCAAGAGGGGGGCGTGACCTTGCATATTTTTAATTTGTAATTTTATGGACAGAGACTGATCCACCGTCCCCTCAATTTAATTGTGTGAGACAATGAGGGGTGTGTCCCAAGAGACAGACACACAAAGGCTCTGGCGGGTTTGAAGAAAATGCTGGATAATTGATTTGGTCAGTTCCTTCCTTAGGCCAGGACAACACTCAATCTTTCTGTCTGTCTTCTCTCTCTGGGTCTCTCCTTTTATCAATCTGTCTCTATTTTTTTATCTTTCCCCTCTTCCCCATATCTCTCTTACTGTCTCATTCTCCCCTCCCCACTCTCCCCTCCTCTCTCTCCTTTCTCTTCCCTTCCCTCTCACACTCTACACACGCACAACCAGTGCTACATCAGTAAAGATAATATTCCAGGCACATAAAAGAGTACCGACAGGCCTAAATCCAGGGGATTTTTGAAGTACCCATGTAGGGTTCTCCATACTGCCAATACAGCAAGCACACACATTGCTTAGTGGAATAAATCAGGTATTTCCATGACATTTCAGGACATGTCAAAACAAGTATTTGGATAACCTTTATTTGAAAGAACAAGTAGTTTAATATTGGAATGTACTGTATTTTAAATTAAGTGTGGGCTTATGTAGTATGTATTCATACAAATACAACATTATTTCAAAGACTGAATTTACTAATAAATGCTAAAATGTTTTAATATGTTTTTTAAAAAAAATAGTTTTATTGCACATTGTACATGCAGTCAAGGTCACGTATAAAAAATATTAGGGGTTCAAAAAGCAATTGACTGGTGATGGTCTGAAAATATGACCTTCAATACTGAAATCCACATCTGGGTATGAAGCTGGGACATGTAGGCACTAAGCAATAACTCTGCTGAGAACATTTCAGAGGATCAGTAGTTATTGGACGGTATGACGAGGTTATCCTCAATTTCTCTGCACATTTCACCTGTCTCTGTCTCTTACAGGTTTACCAAAACAGTGGTGGGGTGGTCATGCCTTTAATGACTGAAAAAACAAATCTTTGGTCTCACTGTTGAAATATTTTTGGCATTTTTGGAACTCAATAAATGACAAAATTACGACTAATTCAATGGAAGCCAGACAAATAAAGTGCTTGAAAATCCTGAAATTTGCATCCCAACTGTATGAAATAGCCAATTTTTGCCTTTTTTCTGCCTGTTTTATAACATTAAAAACATGCATTAAAATTAATTCTGCATTAATAGCAAACAATTCATGTTTTAGCATACACTTTCCATATTCATTTGGAAATGCACTTTCTTGTTCAAAAGAAGATTAGCATACCTCCATGAAATGTTAATCAATCTTTTATTTTTAAAGTCTTTTAGATTAAATTCAGCTTGTGTCATTCTATGAAGATGTACTCATAGAATTATATATCAACATTTACAAAAGGTTCTGTCTGCACAAAGGACAGAGTTGAGCTACTGAGCATCGAAGATTTCCCGGTCCCCACCTTAGAAGTGTTTCCTGGTGGTGTGGCGCGAGCATCACCCTGCCTGCTTCCTTCATCAACATGGCTGTAACAACCTAAAGGAAGAAGGCTGGCATGTTTTAGAACCTTTCAGGGGCAGCTAGTAGGACCTTAAACACTTGCTCAGTGTCTGTTCCCTGTGTCCCCATTACAAGGTTTTCAGAGGTTATCGGAAAATGATCACTGCTGTCCTATTTTAAGGGGAAGCTGGTTTCACCATTGAGGTGCCAGAAAGTACAAGAGATTTGACTGGGTGGAGTGGACGTTGCCCTCCCTTAAGAATGCGACAGCGAAGAGATCACAGGTGGCAGAATAGGTAGCTGTGTGCAGAGAAGCAGGGTGACATATAACATATGAAATTGACTGCCTGGAGAACAACTTCATGAGAATATCAAAATTCCAGCAAAAGTAATAACGCCATCTGACATGAGACAATGCCCAGGAACCTCATTTTCTCTGTGAAACATGGAATGAGGCAACCTGAACCCATGGGCACCATGTTGAGTAAACAAAGGAAAAAGTTTTCTGACTGAATCTGTCTGTGTTTGTCTCCCCCTCTTTCCACAAACTGTAAAGATTGTCGGCATGACAACAACAGGTCTCCATGGTGACTGTGTGCCAAGGCTTAGATTCCTGTGCTTCTGGTCTTGTCATGTACCAGTGCTACAGGCCTCCCCCAGATCCTATGCCTGGTGGGTTAGTTCTCCAAATCAATAACTCACTCTAGGAACTCACTCATGGCCATTATAATACATGCCTCATTCCGATATGGCTCTGTAATTTTGGGTCCCCAAATATTTCAAACAAGAAATGACTGAGGTGGAAAAAAACATGTGCAATCCCACTGAAAATATTCTCAAATTTCACATTATCTCTGACTAACCACATGAACTAGCATTATTCCTGTCTAACCACATGAACTAGCATTATCCTTGACTAACCACATGAACTAGCATTATCTCTGACTAACCACATGAACTAGCATTATCCCTGACTAACCACATGAACTAGCATTATCTCTGACTAACCACATGAACTAGCATTATCCCTGACTAACCACACAAACTAGCATTGTCCCTGACTAACCACATGAACTAGCATTATCCCTGACTAACCACATGAACTAGCATTATCCTTGACTAATCCATTGCATTGAATAAATAATCATTACAACATTCCTAAGTGTGCTTTTTCTAAGCACTTCGTATTCCCCAGTCTTTCTTTTCCCATTACCATAGCATGGCCATTACTCTCCCCCGTGACGTGTGTGGCCACCGCTGCCTGACAACAGAGCACAAATAAATCCCATGTTTCTCTCTGTCCTTGTGATCAGCTCACTCCCTATAGAGGATTTCACCTCCGTATCCCTAACTTTCTCTCTCTCTCTCTCTCTCTCTCTCTCTCTCTCTATCTCTCTCTATCTCTCTCTCTCTCTCTCTCTCTCTCTGTCCTGGTCCCAGTGTATTGATTGGACGCTGAGTGTATGAAGCAAAAAGATAAGATGAATACAGAGTCAGGAGCCATAAACAGCTCTCTCACTCACTCTGACATGAAGGGAAGGATAATCATCTGCCAGGCATGACAAAGAGCCCACCCTCCCTGCCTCCAAACTTGGTCATTGCCATACACAAAATCCAGGTCAACAGTGTCCTGTTTCCATAGGTGACAAACACCAGTTCATTGCCCCTAAATGCCAGAACTTTCAGAGTGTACTTAAAAGGACCAGGCCCAGTAACTCGGTTCTCACTTGGTGCCAGTGGGACTTTAAGACAGGGTCTGGAGTGTTGGCATGTTACACATCGGATGTTGATTTGTAAGGATCCAAACAACTAACTTGTGATAAAACTGATATCTAGCTAATATCATGTATTAACCTGGATTGTAACTGTAACAAGGTTGTGGCCCATTGCATGTGAAACTAAACCCATGAATGGCTGGTTAAAGAAATGCCATCTACTAGCTAGCTACTGTTTAGTTACAGTAACTCGTTTAAGCGTGTTAGTTGGCATTAGCTGGGTAGTTACCTAATACTAATTCAAAAAGGAAATTCAATGTTTTGTTTGAATTTGTATTTGCTGGAAGTATGGGTAAAAAAAATCAGGTCTTTGAAAATTTCCTCTTCCATCCCACCCTAAGATCTTAGTGTCAAACTTAAAGGATAGCCAAAACCCTGGAACTGACGTTTGCCCGGGACTGTCCCGGTTTCAAGCTGGGTATCCCAGGTCCCGACAGATATCTGTAAAACACTAAAATGTCCTGTTTTCCAACATTCACTAACAAATTGTCCCAGTTTTCACCACAGTAAAAATAATAATAATAATAGGCTAATAAGAATACTGTAATGTTTCCACATACGAGTCGGAGCCAAAGAAACAACTGTGTACAACTGTGTAGCAAAGCAACAATTCTCATCAAAGCTCAAAGCGCCCCCCCGCTCCACCAACCACAAGCACGCATGATGACCAACATGCATGCATAAGCACATACATGTGCGCGTGCATTAACGTGCGGTTATACAAGGGTCCCGGTTTGGGGGTTTGAAAATGTGGTCACTCTAACTAAACTAGGCTGGTTTCAGACCTTTGAGACATCTCATTTGAAATTAAGTCATTTCGTTATTAATAAAGCAATAAATGTTGAATGCAGAGTTGGCTGAAGATCAAACAGATCTGTAACCAGGCCGGCTAAACCTAAAAAAACGACAGAGCCTAAATAAGCGCCGGGTGCCCTTAGGTGGAGAATGTCAAGCCACAGCATACCGTGCCATACAGAATACCAATGCGCACACACAAACACACACACACACACACACACACACACACACAAACAGACACTTGCCTGCCGATCCACATCCACAAACATCCATAGGCACACATGCATGAGCCACATCTCTCCAAAACATTTGAGTACACACTTGGGTTAAATGAGGGCTGGAAGTATCGTTCGCAGTGATAGGAGCACTGGCGGGTCTTCCTCTCTGATTCTGGGCCGTATCTGTATCAGGAACAGCAAACTGAAAAAGCAATTTGCTTTGTCACACAGAGACATGCTTGACTACACTGAATAATTGCACCGCAGCTCTGGAAAGAGCTGTTTTCCTTTTATCTAATGAAGGCCTGAGGGGAGGAAAGGGAGGGAGACGTGTCTGTGCATGTGTGTGCGTGTCTAAACGTATTGGACGAAAAGTGTGTGAAAAGAAGATAAGGGCGCATCTCTATTGTATCTGTTCCAATCATGGCAATATCCCATGACTGTCCTCTCCTCTCCACGCTGTTTAATTGCAATATATTGATTAATCAAGTTTTCGTGTAGCCTCTAGGCCAGGGTTGTCCAGCCACGGGTTTTGAGAAGAACTGCTATTCTATGATGCAGAACCAGGCTGGCCTTGCTAGCTCCAGAGGAGTGCTGAGTCCACACTCTACACTCTCATGCCCAGTGTGCAGGCCAGCCCCTGCCCAGCTGGCACACCACTGGAGGTATGGGTGGGTGAAAGGACAATGGCAGAAAGGCAGGGTGTTCACGTCTTCTCCTACTATATATATATATATATATATATATATGTGTGTGTGTGTTTGGAGGCAGGTTTGTGGATGGCAACGATGTTAAATTGTAAAGCGATTGTTCTGGCATAGAACATAATTAAGGCGTCAGTGACAGTTTGGAGTATTTAACTTTGTAATGAGGCTAAATGCGCAGCAGTTCACTGCTCTGCGGCTAAGCTGCTGTAATCGCTCCTATCTGCTTAATTATGTAAAATAAATAAATAAATATATATATATCCTCCCAGTCTATCTGTCTCTCTCTAGGTCCCCTGGAATGTAACTGGCACAGAGCACTGAAGTGATGAATGAGGGAATGACGAGTGAAGACACATGCTGAGAGGATCCAACCTGAAAGGGTTCTGCTGCTACTGGAGGGTTTCACTTCAATTCAATTTCAATTCAATGGGGCTTTATTGGCATGGGAAACACATGCTTACATTGCCAACGCAAGTGTAAAAAAACAAAGAGAAAACAATACACATCATAAACAGTTTCAGTCCAAATGGCTGAGGAAGGGGGAATACTGAAAGACAGAAAAATATCAATAGAGAACAGAGAAAGAGAGAGAATGTACTTTACATTAGAAGCAGGAACAAGGACTAGTCTACCCTGTATGATGCAAAGTGCGGTAGAAGAGAGACATGCAGAAACCAAAGTCTGGTAGTATCAGATAATGTAAGACATTCATATTTTCTGTGTGTTTGTGTGTGAATGTTTGTATGTGTGTTTGTAGTGAAAAGAAAGATGTTTTGGAAAGTCTATGAAAGGGAATTATTTTCTGGAGTCGCAACTCAGTGGGACATTCTAATCTTGCACAAATTAAACCATTTGCCCCTTTCTTTTCGGGGAATATGAGGTGTGGGCTCAGAGTTGCCCCACCCGCTCAGACGATAGGGCGGGATCTGAGAGCGACGACGAATACAACAACAACATGGTGAAATTATATTAATAAATAACTTTGTTGTATGGTCTCCAGTATGTTTATATACTGTACATGTTGTGTCATTTGCTGTAAATTAATGTTTGCCGCATGAAAATCTTCGGACTGTGCTAATTGAATACATGTGTTTTTTTTGTTTTCATTGTTGTAGCCAAGGTGTTCCTAATGTTGACGCAGGAGGGAGTTTGAGAACGATCTGTCGAATAAATAGTAAAGCTTGACTTAATTTAGACAGTTTTATTATTAACTGATACTCCTGTCACACAAACATGCTATAGTGTGTTTTAAATACTTATGTTATACTTTGTAGAGTTTTAGATGATTGAGGACATATTGCTGGTATGCAGCTGTGTGATGCATTGTGATATTTTTACTTGACTGGAATATATTGTATTATTTTTAAATATAGATTATTGCTGCATTCCTTGTTCAACCTTTTGTTCTAAGACCTACAGATAATTACACAAATTTGTATGTTGAAGTGACCAGACTTGACAACCATGTGTCCAGATTGTTACAATAAATTTAATTCTAAATTACGCTCAGCCTGTTGGGACCTTTTAGGACTATTCATAATTGCTTGTAGGCACAAACTACTGTGCCCTCCGCTAATAATGGCACCCATGGAAAATATAAGCAAAACAGGCTATGAAAAAATGTCTTTTCTTTTTATCCTGTTGGTCTTTCATTCAAAATATTCACAAAAATCGAACCCTCAATTGTTAAAAAATGTATTTGAAATAAATGAAATAAATATTTTTCTCCACAATTCTTCTGCCACAATTATTGGCACTCCTAGTTTTTCTTATGAGTAATGTTACGCATGCAGGTACCCTGTATGCGCATTTGTGTTTTTTCCCCTCCTGACTTTTCCCCAGGTGTCCCTTATGTTCCTGATTTTGCAAGTTGGTGTTTCCCACCTGGCAGTCATGAGTGCAGCGCCTGACTGCTGAGGTGGACCAATCAGTGGACAACCCTCCTAATTCCCTTTTCCATTACCCAATCACATCACACATCCCTTGTTTAAAAACCCAGTCAGTTGGTTCTCCCAGAGAGACTCTTTTGATTTACCCCCACATGGACGTAGACATTCTTGAGATACATACCTTTTTTGATAGACAGACACTTTGCTCATACATACATCTCACTTTGTCCTGTTTCATGTGAGTATGTATTGCTGTGGTGTTTTGTTTGGTGTTGTCTAGTCAATTGTTTGCTGTGTGCTATTTAGTCCAACCTGTGTTTTTGTTTGTCCCTGTGTCCCTGGGAAAAGGTTTTTTTTAGCAAGTCGCCCTTGGGCATACACAACCCGTAGGAAAACTGTCTAAAAACACTAGTTAGACTAGTCACTAGTTAGCCTTACATTACATTAGCTAGCTAAGTAGTATTATTTTAAGATCACTGCTGCTGCTACCCAAGGCAAAGGCAAGGGACACTAAGTCAGTTTGTTAAATTGAGACTGGTGACGTGGGGTTGTTACGTTGACATTTGTAAAACCTTTCAAAACCTAGCTAGCTGAAGATCCCAGTCGTCTACATGGAAAATAAAAATAATTTTGTCCAACCATAACAGATGGATGACGACTAATGTACCAGGATGAGTAGCTAATGAATTCTAGCGCCAGCAAAACTGTCTTTCACAGACAGCCACCTAGCGATAGAGTAGGAAAGAGCAAGTAAGAAGAGTGCAATATATAGTGACGTGATTCAATATAATCTGATGTATGGAATGGGAATATCATTTTTTGAAGTCAGCTGTTGATCAATTTAATAATTGGATATACAACATTTTGTACTCATCTATAACTGTTACATGCTTTGTCCACCTGGATAAATGTCTACTGAGTTACTCAAATGTTTGTGAATGATTACAATTATCTTTTGTCAACTAAGCATGTAAGTAGGACACAAGTTTACCTTGCAAATTGAGGAAAAATGGTCTGGTCCCTGAGAAATATCCCAATGTCCCAAATTTTGCCCCACCACTTTTGGACTTGTGGTGCCACCTGAGTTGAGTGATTAGGAACCTATTCACCTAAGTGATTAGGAATGCTTAAGAGGTTAGCCATAACATCCTGTTTCACTGGGATATAAATATCAGGTGACACTCTGTTCAAATCCCCATAGTAATCCATCACTGTGGGATATACCTGAGAATATATTAATGTGCAACAAAGGGTTGTTGAGAGGCACAAATTAAGAAATTACTACAGTATAAGAAAATTGCTCAGTGGTTGAAAATGCCAATTTCCAGAAGAGGAGGTGTCTACACTGACCCCACACACAGTGAGGAGAATGGTTCATGTGGCCAAAGAATCTCCAAGGATCTCAACTGAAGAATTGCAGATGTGATTGGAATGTTGGGGTCAGAAATTCCCAAAATCTACATAACCACGTTGAATGGTAGGGTTGCCATCAAAAGGTCTTTGCTGTTATCAAACCACAAACTTAACTACCTAAAGTTTGTCAATTGTTACAGGAACTTTCAATGGGACCGGGTTCTATGGTCATATGAGACCAAAATAGAGCTTTGTGGAAGCAAACGCTAGAGGTGGGTTTGGCAAAGATAGAACAATAGCCATGCAGAAAAGTATCTCATCTCCACTGTATACTGTGTGCACAATTATTAGGCAAGTGAGTATTCTGATCGTATTCTTATTTCTATGCACATTTTCCAACTCCAAACCATATAAACTTGAATGCTCATTGGATTGAATAATTTTCAGGTGATATTTATTTGTGTAATGAGGGAGGGTGTGGCAACAGTGAATAACACCTTATATCAAGGTGCGCATAATTATTAGGCAGCTTCATGACCTCAGGTAAAATGGGCCAGAAAAGAGATTTAACTGACACTGAATAGTCATAAATTGTAAAATGCCTTTTGGACGGATGCAACACTCTTGAAATAGCTAAACTATTGAGGCCTGACCACCGGAAACTCAAACGTTTTGTTGTGAATAGTCAACTGGTGTGCAAAAAATGTATGGAGAAGAAAAGACGCAAATTAACTGCAAAAGACTTGAGAAGAATTAAACGTGATGCTACCAGGAACCCATTATCCTCCAGTGCCACCATATTCCAGAACTGCAACCTACCTGGAGTGTCCAGAAGTACAAGGTGTCAAGTGCTCAGAGACATGGCCAAGGTCAAGAAGGCTGAAAGAAGACCACCACTGAATAAGATACACACATTGAAGCCTATAAATTGGGCAAAGAAATACCTGAAGACAGATTTTTCAAAGGTTTTATGGACTGATGAAATGAGAGTGACTCTTGATGGACCAGATGGATGGGCCTGTGGCCATCACTAAATGGACACAGGGCATTACTTCGAGTCAGGCGCCAGCAAGGTGGAGGAGGGGTGCTGGTATGGGCTGCTATCATTAAGGATGAGGTAGTTGGACCTTTTTAGGTTGAAACGGTCCAAAAAAGGTCCAACTCAACTCCCATACCTACTGCCTGTTTCTGGAAAATACTTTCTTCAAGCAGTGGTACAGGAAAAAGTCCTCAGCATTCAAGAAGGCCATGTTCTTTATGCAGTACAATGCTCCATCACATGCATCCAAGTACTCCACTACTTGGCTAGCAAGAAGGGCCTCAAAGATGCCCGAATAATGACCTGGCCCCCTTCCTTACCTGACTTAAATCCTATTGAGAACTTGTGGGCCCTTCTCAAACGTGAGATTTACAGTCAGGGAAGACAACGCACCTCTTTGAACAGCATTTGGAAGGCTGTGGTTGCTGCTTCAGCGAAAGTTGATCGTGAACAGATGAAGAAACTGACAGACTGCATGAATGGAAGGCTCATGGCAGTTATTGAAAAGAAGGGTGGCTATATCGGTCACTTAATATTTTTGAAAGGCCAGAAATTTTATTTAATTTTCATTTTGTGTTACTTATTTGTTGCACTTACTCTAAAAATTGAAAATAAACGAGTTGGAAAAATTATTTTTGTAATTTAGTTGTCTTCTCAACAATGTTAGAAGTGGGACACTTTTCACAGCACAACTTTGTTTGTAGGTGATGTTATACATCACACTTAACAGCTTTTTTCACCCCTAGAACGCACTCACACAGACACACATACACGCATATATTCAGTTGACACACATGCAGTATATACAGTATGTCGCAAACCCCGACCAATTCTATAATTTCAATTATTTACAAATGGTACATTGAAATTTTGTTGTGCCAGATATTTTATTTTTAAACCCTAACACTCGTGACATTGGTTTTATGTTGGAAAATATTTGCAAGCCTTGTTGGCCCTGAGCTTGGGATAATTAAAGGTGAATATCCTCCCAAGCTTTAGTTCTATAGCAGAATGCAGCAGGTTCTCTTGCAATATTTCCTGTATTTTACTCCATCCATTCTTCCTTCAATTTTACGAAGACGCCCAGTTCCTGCTGACAAGAAGCATCACCACAGCATGATGCTGCCACCACCACACGTCAGTGTAAGCAGGGTGTGTGCTGAGGCATGGGCAATTTTAGGTTGGCCCCACACATAGCGCTTAGAGTTTTGGAAGAGTTGGTCTCATCTGATCAAAACCTTTTCCCACTTCCAAGTCACTCTAATGCTTTCAGATGGTACTTTTGGAGTAACGGTTTCTTTCTTGCCACCCGCCATTCCAGGCCAGTTATATGCAGAGGCTCTTGAAATGGTTTACCATTACTCAACTAGTAGCAACTGTTTCTCCTAAAATCGATTGTTGGAATCTGTGGCTTCTCTTTCTTGTTTGAGCATTGTGGTTTCATGGCATTCTTTGGGTGTTGTGATGCAGCTAACACTTCCCGATTATTGATCCAACAGTGCTCATCGCAATATCCAAACACTTGGATGTTATGTTGTACCCATTTGCTAATCTGCATTCATATTACTTTACTTCTAACTTGTATAGAATGCTATTTGGTGTTAATGTTCCTTCAGATTCTCAGTCTGACCAATAATTCTTCAACAGTGGGGTTTTAATGGAACAGAATAAAACAGTGAAGAAATATGTAAAAAAAAAAAAAAACAGCTGTTTGTCCCAATTGCTGTGGGTGACATGGACCTTGGTTGTCAGTTTAACGCCATCTTCTCATCCAATTAATAAAGACTTATCATGGAGGCAGTGTACAACACTGGGAGAATGTCCAAACTCTGCATATTCTGTGTGTGTTTGTGTGTCTTTGTCTCATGAACTTTTTACCAGTCCATCTCTCTCTGTCTGCTAGTGTCTCTGCTCATTTGTCCATGTGATGTGTGGTTTAAGTCTAAATGAAGATTAATGATGTTTGCTGATTTGTGTATTCAGGCTCGGCTGGCCTGAGAAACTAAGCATTACACCACCCTGTGAACCTGGCTCGTCCTTGCCCTGGTTGCTGTAGTAACGTGCAGGTGGTGAACGCCAAACAGCCTTGGGGAAGGTGTGAAACGCCATGTTTAATTCTGTCTTCAGCTGGCCAATGAGCAATCAGCCTTTCACACCTTTCCCTTTCCAAGCCATAGCGGACCGCCATTGCTATAGCAACCAAGCACTCTTAACCTTCTGCCCCATGATATTTTGGAGCAACACTCACTTCCAGACTTCTGCATTTATTTTATTTTTTTATCTGAGTGAATATCTCACACGCGGTATATTAATATTATAATGGACAACAAGGCCAACAGCAAATGGTCAAGATCACTTCAATATTTCAGCTGAGATACAAGCAGCGAGGAAAATAAATAGAGTGAGTTTTTCAGCGTCTGAATAACGAGATCCAACCAGGAATGGCTGGAGAGATACAGATGGAGTAACCTTGTTCAGCCATTTACACTGTTGGTGTAGACTGGCCTTCAAAATAAAGGACACAGCACTGAAACTGAAGAATACTGCCTTCAGAAAACAGTTATTAGGTCCGTAAGAAAATGGCGTACGTCAAAGTCAAGGGAAAATATTAGATGCAGGGCTCCTATTTGAATGTAACAGCAAACCTTTTTCATACAGTATGTGTGTACATATGTGGCTGGCTGGTATTGTGAAGGCATGTTATATCGCATCCTGTTGGCAACAATGGAACATTGGCACAGACAGTCAAATGCATGCCAAAGACTTGAGCACTCCATCAGCTTATCTTAAACCGCCCATTGGAGTACTTAACATTGATTCAACATTCTGGAAACACTTAGCAGGCATATGGTTCTCTAGCTGCTGTTGCGTAATGACTGCACAGTAGAGGTCTGACAATGCTAACATGCAGTACATAATGGGACAGACTGCGCCAGGTATGGGATCAGCTCAGTTGATCTAGTCTCTCTCTCTCTCTGTGGAGATGAATGAATATCTTCTCATTAACTGACTCAATAAACTAGTCTCTTCCCCTCCTCTATAGTTTACAGTAGCAGACCCTCCCTACATTCTCCTGCTGCAGTCTTATCCCTGTAATCTTCATAAGAGATTTGAAATTCTCCTCACCTTCCAATTATTTAGAGAGAATCAACTCCTGGAAATTGAAAATCTATATAATGATAGGGTTGGCAGCGTCGGCTCGATACAAATAGGTCCATCTGGACCTTTGAGTTTTAATGCTTAAGACCCATATTTGTTGACGACACACTGAAACTGTTACACACCAAAAACACACTCACACACACACACACGTATTCATAAACATTTATACAAATACGACATGTATGTACTATACTTGTTTCAAAATGCATCAAAACCTTTCTAGATAAAAACTAAGCCTATTTACCTTTTTGCAAGAAAGATAGGGAGCAAGAAAGTGGAAGGAGCAATATTTGTTCATGGTACCTGCGTGTATAAAATATTATTTTTCTTAGGTATTTCATTCATCAAGTTAAGGTATGTATTCTGTATTTTTTTCCACCCAAAACTATATTTCCATTATTCAGCTTGGAATGCTATGTTTGTATACAGTATATTTGACATGTAGTTTTCTCTCATTAATATCTTAATTAATGATTTGTAAATCATTTTGGATCAAAGCCTATAAATACCTTGAATGTCAAATGTAAATGGTTATTCTACATGTTTCATCTTATTGTATTTATTCATAGGTTCTTCATTAACAATGTAGTAATTCATTTAATTTCTGTAAAACCTAACAGTAATATGTACTTCTCTGAATGTGATAGAAGTGTTGGGTTTTGCCAATAATAAAGACATTTATCTCTCTGACACGAAACCATCAGGTGATAGATTTCAAACATAAATGTCTGCTATTAAACAACCTAATGCCATCATTATATAGTGAAAAATACACGCCAATCTCTATAAGGTAAATTATATAAAAATATAATTTACCAACATTTTCTGAAAATGGATATATAGCAGTTTGCAGATTTGAGTCTTATCTACTTCACCGAGTGCTGCAGAGCTTGAAGAGACATGGGGGGGTGTGGAGAGATGGTACCCATGCCGACCAGCCAGCTCCATGCCTGACAAAAATTACAGTTAAGGCTTTTTCTCTTTTGTCTTGCCTTGCCTGGTCTGGCTTGGGGATAAAGGAGAAACACGCTGCCTCCTTGACAAATGGGTCATGCCTTGTCTTCACTTACCTCAGAAATATCCCCCAGCCCCCAGGACTGTAGATAATAACAGGGGAGTGAGCGGAGAGATGGAGAGAGCTTTATAGATGAAGGCAGGGACGGGTGTGTTAGTACAGTGTATTTCCTCAGCTTGGCCATTAGCCACTACGCTGCTGCCACAATGACCCAACACAATGACTCAACATCACTTTGAGGCGTCCTGGCAGGCCCAAGCCTCAGCCATTATTCCCAACCACGTACTATGCTGTATGAATCCAGACATACACGGGACGGAAAGATGACTGTACTGCAGCCTGATGGTGGAGCTGTTACTGGGATTCATAGCCAGTTGGGTAAGGACTGAGGGATACAGCATTAGTGGCAATGTTACTTTGTGGACCTTTGTGTCTCCTGTACAATCTCTCAGACTGGACTCTCTGTCTCCTCTAATTCTATCTCTCTTTGTCTCTCTAATTCCTCTTCTTCTCCCTCTTAACCGCACTTTGTAGACCCCCCCACCCCACGTGTGGTACTGCTGGGTAAATGGAGAGCTGTGCACTCGGCAACAAGGGGCAACTGCAGGGTGCCACACCTTCAACCCTCCTCTGTACTGTATGTGTGGATGTCTGGTCTGCTGTTATCCTACACTGGAGAAAGTAGATTTTGTGTGTGGATTCATCGTACAATTGCACAGTAACCAGCTGCAATAAGATTGGTAGTTTGCCCTAATGTGAGTTTGTTTGAGCAAACACAAACTCCTATTGCATCTGGTTATCCTGCAATTGTACATTGAACCAACCTCAATGCAAAGTTGAAGGCTGTCAGCTAGAGTATGAGGGTATTTTTCAAAAAATTTCAGATTAATCATTTAGGAATTACAACACATTTTGTCCATGTTTCCTGGACAATTGGCATCACTTAACAGTTTCTTACCAGGAATGTGTTTGCTTGCAACCATTTCTAAATGGTTAATCAATAATTGATGCAAACACCATCATATAGAAGATGAAAGTCTTCATTTTTTCTTGTGTAAGTCACTGTACAATTTCAAATCCAAACTGCTGGAATAGAGAGACAAGTACAATGTATATATGTATATGTGTGTGTGTATATATATATGTATATGTATATATATAATGTATGTATGTGTATGTGTACACATTCATGTGTGTGTGTGTGTCACTGTCCTAATACTTCTGTAGTTCACTGTAATTGCAATTAAATTTGGCCAGTGTGAGGATATGCAACATTTGGAACATTTAGTCATTTGCTGCTTTAACCTGCGTTGATAATGGTCGTCGGATTTGGTCCAGGGTGCTTCATGGATCAGATCCCCTACTTCTGGTAAACATATACTGCTGCAGTGTGGATCCAATACCGACACACTGCTCTCTCCTCTCTATATTTCCTAACTGTCAATCTCTAGTTATAAAGCACGAGTTGCCTGGAAAAGAAAAAGAGAATAACTGCCAGGTAAGGTGTGACTGACAACTGAGACAACTTAAATTATATGAACTGGAACTCTCAGCAATGGATGAACAAAAGTCCAAACAGGAACAGACATTGGATTCATTTATAAAACATATGATATTTGTTTGTGTAGCAAAGGGATAGTGAACATAAAACACAGGTACTGAAAAACTGAATGCTGGAAAATGATAGTCTTTGTTTTGAGTGGTTTCGGGCAAAACACATTGTAAATTTACTCAACAAGCTTACTCTAATTCCGCTCACTTGCAGTGGAGTTTGTTGATCCAACGAACAACTGTAGGACCACAAGCTGCAATAGAATTGTGAGAGTACTCTACATTTGAGTGTGCCTGAATTGACATAGGCAAAGGTGAAAGATGAATTTAAAAATTGACACAATGGTTCAATCAGGGACGTCGCTAGGACTAAAATATTAATTAGCCCCCCTAAATAAATCAATATATCAGCAATATATTTTCTCTGTGATTTATTTTTTCCGTCAACCGTTCCGTCGCATCTAAACTTCTTACAAATTGTATAGAATCGTGTTCATTTGGCAGCATGTTTGGTTGAGTTTGATGCTTTGAACGTAACTCTCATCTAAAGCGAGCTGTCTTCTGTAAATAGTAGCTAACGTCTCCCTGCTATCGGCCACCCCCATTATCGGACGTTTCTAGCAGTCGGAAAGTAAAACCACTCAAGTTCAATATGTAAATGCACTGAAAAGCAACGGTATGTTTTGCTCATCAATATATTGTTTCAGTGATCAGTTTTTTTTCTTTACCAGAAGGCAAGAAAGCTAGCTACAAATGTCTAGTAGACACTTCAGAGAAGACTAAGATCTGAAATTAGTAATACAAAAAATAAAGCAATTATAATGTAATTCAACAAACTCAAAGTAATAAGGTGGCCAATAATTGGAGACGGTGGCCGGTAATAGAGGGTCGTATTTTTTTTTATCTACGTCACTAACCAACTACTGAAAATATTAATTTCCCATGCTAGCTAACATTAGTATGTCATTAATAATCATAAACATTGATGACTTGATCAAATGATTACTCGGTACAAGAAGATGTTTTTAAAAATTACTGTTGGATATGCCGATAATAGGGGGTTAGATATTAGTTATGTTCAATTATGGTTCAAGAGAACACAGTTGCAAAACTGCGTGTTTCACAGATTCATGTTTGTTTGGGCTTGAAGTTAACGTACTGCAACATATTCTGTTCAGAGGAAGGGAGATCCGGTTATTAAATGTTTCTTTTTTAATTATGATAGATTTTTTTAATGACTTAATTCCGAGATGAATGGGCTAATGACTAAATCTGTTTTGGAATGATTCAGAATGAATCTAAAATCTCGTTTAGAAACAGAATATGTACTGTATGTAGATGTTAATTTACTATAAACTATAGTTGACAAAAGTAATTTGGCTACATAGTATAGCAGTGTTTGTGCCTTTTGTTGGTGTTGGATGGATGAGGACAGAGTGGACTCCTTTGTAATTTGCAATTTCTTTATTTGGATAGAATTGAAGTCATATTAGATCAGTGTCTAACACAAACTATGAGACAGGTATACTTTTAGCCACCCTTGACAAAAAATAACCTTATTTGGATAGATTTTACATCCGCTGTTACTCTAAAAATACATTATGAAAAGATGTTTTGGGGCGTATATCCAGACCCTTCAAAACGAGGCTTAGCCAGGTTCCAGTGCAATCATATGTAGTTTAAACCATTCATAGGCAATTACAGGCAAGGATCGTGAGTTGGCTTTTTATTAAAATGTGGACAGGTGTGAAATACAAACAAGGACGTGAGTTGCCTTGTTATTAAAATATGGACAGGTGTGAAACGCGAAAGTGAATTTGAGTGCTATTTTATTGAGTAAGCATGATGCGATGTGGGCAGCGCAGGACAGGGATGTATATTATTCATAGTAGTTCAGGATGGCCAGAGGCTCTAGCTGTCAGAAACAAGGAGAATCAGAGACCCGCCATACGCGCACGCACGCACACACACAATCAGTAATAATTACAATATTACAGTAAGTTGGATTGTTATCAGGAATCCCCATTTACACATTAAATTGATGACATTATGTTGTTTTGAAAATCCCCATCCGGCTTTTACACAACGCACATGGTTATCGGCCTCAATCAGCGTCGGTGACAGAGAAGCCGATTATGGCAATACGTTCCGCTAAATGTCACCCATCTATCGGTTTCCTGGTATCTGTCACTCTACTAGGAATCTATATTGAGCAGCAAACAACCGCGTCTAGTCGATGCAACCCACCCCCCTTCATACACACACACGCACGCACACACAAACACATACACAAAACACAGAAGCACGCACAGGGGAGCTGGGCTGCATCAGAGCGGTACGCTACTTTCAATCAGTTGCCAAAGCTTCGATGTGCTGCTCCTAGCGTCCGCACTTGGCAAGCACAGAAGTCACCTTCCAACCTCTGCGACTTTTTTCTACTCTGATTAGTAGCTGCATGTAATCAGATACATATTTGTAGTATTAAGGCCTAACAAACATAGGCTATTGTGCGTGTATGATTCGGAATTCGTTTCAGCGTTCACTGAAAAAAATCTGCCGACAATTGATCACTGTGGCGAAGAGGAGCAGGCACGAGTCCGAACCGCACTACGCTGATTATCGTAACCTACTGTGCCACAGAGGGCTACTCTGCATCCGTGTGTGGAATTAACCCAGCGCACAGACCCGCTGGTGATGAGGTTCGTCGCCCACACTCGACAGAGCATTGACGGAATCCCTCTCGTGCTGAAGAAACCGCCCCAGTAAGGACACAAGCAAGAGGGGAAGAGCAACAGAATAGCTGGTGTCGGCTGGAACGCTGTCATTTCGGCAAGAATGCATCTCTTCAGTGCTATGTTCCTACTAGTGATGTTAGCTGCAAGGCTCTGTGAGGTAAGGACCGCATGTACTCCAGTGCCTGTCATCTATAAAAAGCTCTTTGTTTATTCCTATTAACGTTGCATAAATTGTGATTTTAAGGTCAGACTATAGAACAAATATTCAAAGACATGGGTGTGTTTATTACACCAATTTCGTTTGTAAATCAGTACTTGAGCAAGTGCACAGAAAAAACAAGTTTAGTGGAATTAATGTGGAGTTTCACCTCCGCCACGGCAGTAAGTATTCATAGGGGCAGGACAGAGCGAAAGTTGAAAGAAAGCGACAGACCGGCTGCTTCTCTGAGCAACACAAGGCTATATTATTCCGGGCGATCTGATCTGTAGCTAACAATATTAGACGTTAACAGAGCTTTTACACAATGTAAGTTTGATTCGTTGTGTGGACACGGGTTCTGTGTCAACATGTGTCTTTTAATTAGTCATTTTCTGATGCCACTTTGAAAGGTAAATAAATACCCTTATGCGGCTATGTTGAACCAGAGAAACCGAAGCACAGATCTTTTTCTGGAATGATGAGCTCTGAGGCGAGAGCTGTAAATTGAACTGGACGGTAAATGATCAGACCGAGAATTTTCAAATTTCAAGAAATTAGATGAATTTGTTCTTGTGTTATCTATCCCACAAAATACGTTCAGATCTGTAACATGTTTGAAGGCTAAAGTCAAGTCAAATATTCAAAAGTATTTGCAATTTCAAAAAGATTTCAGAACACCTATTGAAAACTCGTATAACTGCACTTGATTTGAGCTGCTTGGGACAACTTCAGGACCACTGAAGGCGATTCAGCTCTCTTTCTCTAAAATCTGCAATGTCAATGAATAACTGTATTTCCAGCCCTTTGTTTTGTTTTTAACAATCACAGACTAGCACATTACTGTCAGAATAAGCTTGGGAAGGACCTATTGTTGCAATATTGCTATTTGCCAGGCCTGACCCACAGGTACAGTTAGAATGTTCCTTTGCTGCTTAGATTCCATGTCACATGAAGTCTATTCTGACCATTACTCATGTTTGACAGAATTGATCAAAATCCTTTGAACCTTTAAGAATGTTCTGGTAAAATATTAAGATTGTTAACAGAAGTTTTTCATGTTAACTGCCATGTCCACATTGGGACTTAAGCTGACCTTTTCCAGATATGGTTCCGATGTCACCTGTCCTGGGGCCATGGCTCCTTGAAATGGTGGCAGTGACGATGAGATCCCGCTGAGAGGAGCAGGTGGTGTGTCAGTGACAGGGATGGACACAGACAGTGGTATCTCAGTGACACCTTTTTCTCTCTCTCTCTCTCTCTCTCTCGCACTCTCTCTCTCGCACTCTCTCTCTCTCTCTCTCTTCTGATTGAGGGGCCATGTTTAGTAGTGACTAAATGTTTTGCTATTTTATGCCTCCCCAGTACCTAGCAACACTCTGGTTAGCGTATGGTATGACGCTGCCTTAAGAGACGTCTTTAGCCATCTGTTTTACCGCTACAACATGGTCCTTTTCTGTGATGTACTTTCTTACTCTGATGATCGTTAGAATCAAAGGATAGAAGGTGGTGACCATTTAACCATAAGGCATAATAACCAAAGGATGTATGTGTTTGTGTGTGGATATCTCAGACTCAGACTTGTTCCGCTAGGAGATGAAATCATCTCTCTATCAGTGGAAGGATTTCTCCGCCTCCAATGGCTCATAATTGGCCTTTGGGGACAATTTGTTATAAGTGTTTACATTAAATATTTATCGTCCCAACAGAGCAAATGAATACAGTGCTAGCCATGCCACCCATTTCCCTAACGTAGCCTCGCGCAGCAGACATAAAGAATGGATGAACTCTTCTGGCGCATTCCCACTCTGATAGAACCTCTCCCTTTAGGCTTGAGGAGCTGGGATATCTCCAGATCATCTCCACACGCAGTCTCAGCACAGGCCCTCCATTAAATATTCACCACACTTTAATGAGACAGATGCACTCTGTAGTTCTCCTCATGTGTTTGTTAACTACCCACAAGGCCCCAAGGGTCCTGACAGCCTGGGATACAGACAGGCACCTGCTCGGCCTTGTAGGATGCCTTTATTATGGAGTGCTGCTGTATGGATGCTTTTATTATGGAGTGCTGCTGTATGGATGCTTTTATTATGGAGTGCTGCTGTATGGATGCTTTTATTATGGAGTGTTGCATGAAATCACCCATCATAAGCTACACTGACACAAAGCATGTAGTTTACAGATCTACGTCTGTGTAAGTTCATTTTTATGGATGATGAACTGTCTGGCTGAGAATACATGTATATTTCAGTGGATGAAATGGACAATGATTATGGATTTTAGATGAAACTGTACAGCAGTGAAATAGAATAGGATATACAATACATTTCAAAGTACTAGTCTCAATTGAATGTAATAATGGGAACATTTAGGCTTTACTTTGATGAAATTCTCTCTTTCTATTTTATAGTAATCACAAAAATATTTTTAATTTGTATAGCTCTTTAATATGCAAAACATAATATTGTGTCACATTTTATGTTAAATAAAAAGTAACTAAATTGAAAAAGAAAATGTTTTTTTCTATGCATTTTCCAATATTGTTTTACTCATGAGTGCTGTATTGATTGGATACATTTGGCAATGAAGCCATTTGTCCAGAGTTTGATGATCCCATGTTTTTCTCTGCATCCAGTATGAAAAAAATAGTTGCTAATATTAACTAAGAGCAATGACTGGAACATGGTATTTTGAAGTATTCCAAATTTTAGTAGTATTCCATTATGACAGCTGCCACACATTTTTTTTTTTTTTAAAGAGACTGTACAGTCATTTTTTGAATTTGCTGCAAGGCTTTTATTGACAGCAGGAATCAGAGGGAGACAGGTGATTTGGAGACATGGGTGAAAGGGTGGAGAGGGGAATTTAACCCTGGTCTTCAATTCAGCTACCCTCGTCTGATTCCCACTGTCAATAAAAACTTCCAAAAAACTATAACAGTAAGTAAGGACAGTGAGTTTACTATGTCGTATATGTGCTGAAATGTGTCTCATGTCATTAAAAACACTTGCTTTTAAACTTGTTTGTTACGGTTTGTAACCATCCGTACCGGTTTGCACAATCAAGGTAAATGACCAGAGAGTGCATTCCTTCCGAAATGTATGGACTATGGTCTAGCCTTCCTGCTGGAGCGAGCAGCATGATAAGAATTAGAAACGACATTGGATGTGCTTTAACAAACACATATCTCAATATTGACTGTCCAAAGTCCCCGGTGAGTGGTAAGTGTTGAGCAGGGCCTTTATCATGAAATTGGGGAGAAAAACTGCAATAAAATAGACGATTAACGTGAATGCACATTTAAAAAAAAATGTTTTATTAGGTATGCAAGTAGCCTTGCCAAAATTTGCTCAAAGAAATTAGGGAATTATTGGATGAACACTTGTTGAAATTCCATGTTCCATTTGTTTTAAGCTTTCTTTTATTACAAGCAAAGGTACAATCTCCTGGTCATATTGGCAACCCATGTTAGATGTTGCATCTACATCCTTAGGTCCTGCAGATGCATCTGCACCTTCATAATTATGTCCATTTTGTAATTATGGCCTTGCCTCATCACAACAACTCTACAACGGTTTTAGAAAAGTTAAAGTTTGAAAGATGTTCTGCGAATCACATCGCCAAGCCGTGGTTGTCTGACATCCACCAGTCCTTCTTGGGCAGTCCTGCAAAACCCAGCCACAACGACTCTTCAAGATAATGGCTAAATTTGTTAAAGATGTCAAGAGTGGGAGGAAGAGATTGCTATGTATTTTGGATAAATAGCAGGACATGTGAATAAAGGAAAATGTAATGCTTTGTATCAAGTATAGGTATTGGTGTGTAACTGCTGGATTCGCTGTATTTCTAGACATAGGCAACAAGTTCCAAGAATAAAGCGAATAACAGATGAGGGAGTGGACAGCCTTGCCATGTACCACAGGACAGAGAATAATGGGAGGAGCAATTGTTGCTCTTCCCACAAATGATAACAGAAATCACCCAAATGGCCCTGATCCAAAGTTTACATACCCTTGAATGTTTGGCCTTGTTACACAAGGTGACACACACAGGTAAAAATGGCAATTAAAAGTGAATTTCCCACACTTGTGGCTTTTTTAATTGCAATTAGTGTCTGTGTATAAATAGTCAATGAGTTTGTTAGCTCATATGGATGCACTGAGCAGGCTAGATACTGAGCCTTGGGGAGCAGAAAAGAACTGTCAAAAGACCTACGTAACAAGGTAATGGAACTTTATAAAGATGGAAAAGGATATAAAAAGATATCCAAAGCCTTGCAAATGCCAGTCAGTACTGTTCAATCACTTATTAAGAAGTGGAAAATTTGGGGATCTCTTGATACCAAGCCAAGGTCAGGTAGACCAAGAAGGATTTCTGCCAAAACTGCCAGAAGAATTGTTCGGGATACAAAGGAAACACCCACAGGTAACCTCAGGAGAAATACAGGCTGCTCTGGAAAAAGATGGTGTGGTTGTTTCAAGGAGCACAATATGACGATACTTGAACAAAAATGAGCTGCATGGTTGAGTTGCCAGAAAGAAGCCTTTACTGCGCCAATGCCACAAAAAAGCCCGGTTACAATATGCCCAACAACACCTTGACACGCCTCACAGCCTCTGGCACACCATAATTTGGAGTGATGAGACCAAAATAGAACTTTATGGTCACAACCATAAGCGCTATGTTTGGAGAGGGGTCAACAAGGCCTGTAGTGAACAGAATTCTATCCCCACTGTGAAGCATGGTGGTGGCTCACTGATGTTTTGGGGGTATGTGAGCTCAAAAAGCACGGGGAATTTTGTGAAAATTGATGGCAGGATGAATGCAGCATGTTATCAGAAAATACTGGCAGACAATTTGATTCTTCTGTACGAAAGCTGCGCATGGGACGCTCTTGGACTTTCCAGCACAACAGTGACCCTAAGCACAAGGCCAAGTTGATCCTCCAGTGGTTACAGCAGAAAAAGGTAAAGGTTCTGGAGTGGCCATCACAGTTTCCTGACCTTTATATCATCCAGCTACTCTGGAGAGATCTCAAACGTGCGGTTCAATGAAGACGGCCAAAGACTTTGCATGACCTGGAGGCATTTTGCCAAGACTAATGGGCAGCTTTACCTCCTGCAAGAATTCGGGGCCTCATAGACAACTATTACAAAAGACTGCATGCTGTCATTGATGCTAATGGGGGCAATACACAGTATTAAGAACTAAGGATACAGTATGCAGACTTTTGAACAGGGGTCAGTTAATTTTTTCATTGTTGCCATGTTTTGTTTTATGATTGTGCCATTCTGTTATGACCAACAGTTGAATGTGAATCCCATAAGAAATAAAAGACATTTGCCTGCTCACTCATGTTTTCTTTACAAATGGTACATATATTACCAATTCTCCAAGGGTATGCCAAATTTGAGCACAACTGTACAAGTTTATTGTGTGTTTAAAACCTTGTTTTAAACCATGACACAAGTACTGCCATTTAATATCAGCATGCATCAGGGCTAATTTTATTTTCATGTAGTTCATATAGGTTGGTCATGATAGATAACTCTAAAATCACACGTGGTGAAGAATGGTAATAGGAGAATTGTGTAGGGTCTTTGTCATTTTGCAGAAGATTAAAGGAGCAGTATGTAGATTTTTTACCCTACTACTAAAATAAATACAAGCAAAAATGACAAGTAGACATCTGCAGTTAATGTT
>JACXGI010001141.1:81038-96604 GCA_016801175.1 Esox masquinongy
TCAGTACTATCCTTCCCACCCTAAACCACCCTGGACTAGCTAATACTATTCCAGTCTCATTCGTTAAGGGAAGATGAGGAGAAGACAAGTCATGTCATTGTTTAGAGGATTCTACACAGAGCCCTTTTAAGGAGTAATTGAATTGGTTGACTAAAAAACTTTTAGCTGCAGCATTTTCAATAGGTCCCAACTGGCTCCAAAAATGTAGTTAAACTCTGGGGGTGTTCCATCTACGCCAGGTGATCCCCTAATGTTCATGGCTGATTGCAGCTCTGCAGAACACAGCTTAAAGTTCTGGAGGGCCATGGGCAACATCTATAACACAAACTTGGTTGAAAAGGCCCATTGCATGTTCAGGGGAATAGTCCTGTAACTGTTGCCTGTCACCCCACAGACTTGACTCATTTTAGAGGCCCCTCACTATCTTCAATATGTTTAACAAGCTAATAAAAATGGTTATTAGCTTGTTAATTTTCAATGAGCCAATAAAAATTGTTCTAATTTAAAAGCCCATTTCCTGCTATTCTAAACCTTTTCCCATAGAGCTGAGAAAAACGACAAACATTGCTCACGCGATCAGCATTTTAGTAGTTACTGATGTAATTATTCATTATTGTAATTATGGTTTCAACATTGTTCCGACAGTAGCCAATCAGCAAAATTACATGTGAAATAGTTTTGGATATTTTACAAATATCCATGTCCTATGATATAATTAACATTAATGAATTGTCAAATTATTTTACGTATGCTATTATCCAGAGCAAGTCGTTGATAAATACAGTAGATGGATGAGTTGATTTCAAGCGTAGGCCTATTCATAATTGAAATATGCTAATCAAAAAGCTGTGTGAAGTTATTTTAAAGTGTAAAATATGAAAATATGAAATGGACTGACCTAGCTGTGGCAAAACGCAACATGAGCTTGTGTTAGTGATCCGAGGTAAGTTGAGGGCCAAGTGTCCACAAGGTCTAAAATTGCCTTCATAGATGACAAACATTCCACTTTCTGTTGGGAAGATTACCATATTCTATTCTATTCGCATAATTTCTGATTAATTTAATTTATTTATTAAGGTTGTCCTTAGCAAGCCTGCTCTAAATAAGATCACATAGGCTTTTACAAAAGCCCAAGACTGGCCAGCCTACACAACAACCAACCTGGGCAATCCCTAACCAAGCCCACACTTTTCCAACATGGGCTGGGACGCCCTTAACTCAGATACTTGAAAATGCAGAGGTGAGGGCAAATTTAAATATTTTGTTGATGATTTGCAAAACTTCCAATTCATAGCAGGTGAGCTAAAAAAAAACAAACAAAAGAAATTGCTGACACCAATCGAACCAATAAGGATTGGGAAGGTCTTACTGTTGTATATGTATCTGCCTGTTCCTGTCAGCTTTTTTGTAATCAGACAATTCAGCACCTTTATTCTGACATAAAAATGATGGTAGAATGCCAACTCAGTTTATAACTGGCGAGGATTAGTAACTGGTAAGGATCAGGCAAGAAAGATCACCAGGCTCAAACGTCATGTTTGGTGACATGATAAATTATGTCAAATACCCTGCACAAATACAATATCGCATTGGTTTCTATTAGAGTTTATTGGAGTTGAGTATATGGCACTGAGTGCCCAGGTATGAGGAACACAATGGAAACAATCTTAGACTTAACTGTGTTTGTATTCTCACCTGTTTGAGGTATGTGTATCTGTTGCGTGTTTGGTGCAATTAAATTAAGTGATATAATTCTCTTTTGCCAATGATGAAAACTGTAAGAAGTCAGACAATAAGTGCATGTAACATTTTAATAATGTACGTTGCCAGTAACAACTTTGTAGTCTTATTGATACAATGTAACGTTAAGCTGATCTAAAATAGTGGGCTTGTGGCCTTATTTCAGTCAAAGTGAAAAATACCGTCAGAGCCATCTGCTTTGTTGTCAATGTGGAGCAGATGAACAGAGGTACATTGGCACAATGTGGGCTGACAACAAGGGTCAAAAGTGTTAACCAACATTGGCCCTACATTGTGCAAATGTGAGCATGTCTGCTGGGAAAATATGGCTTATTTCAGGCAAGGTGAGGGCTGCCATCACCAGACATGTGCTGCCCACAATGGGCTTCATTGGACCAAAGCCTTGTTGGCTCACGTGGAGGCCACAAGCAAAGATGCACTGGCCCATTGTGGGCAGTATACAAAGACCCAATATTTTATATTGTGCCCACATGCCAATGTGTTCAAATGCAAGCGCTGAGCACAGTGGGGGAAAACATGTAATTGGCTGTCATTCTCAATGAGGAAGACATAAAGGCTTTCTTTTCCTCCGCAATTTGTTCTATCCCCTCACACCAGGGAGGCTGATAAACAGTTGGCTGTAATAGACTCTGTTTAGCAATATTTAAAATGCTCCTCCTCGTTGAGATGGGAATGATGATTGCAACAGAAATGGTGCCCACAGTTGAAGTTGAGTCATTGTAAACAGCTAACTACACATTAGAGTAAAGATAGAGGTTCAACAGGAATCACTTGGTATGTATGCTGTTGAGTATATTATGTTTAAGCAGCCAATTTTAACTTAATTCAAATGCAGATTACTCTGCAAAGAGTTGAAAAGCTTTGTAGTTAAAGTATTGTTGATTTAATGGAATTTCACGCATGCCTAATAAAACTTTTCTTTAATTTCTTTTATTCTAGTGTCCTTTTTTCCACAGAGCTAGATTAAGGGTTCTCTATATACAGAACCAAAACCCACTCAGAGCCAATCACAGTTGCACAAGACAATCTGTGGATATTTAGCTTGGTCCAATCTGGACATTCTGAGGTCACCCAGCGCAGAACTTGGCCCAATCAGAGGGCAGCAGGACAAACAGCTGTCATGGCTGTGCTCCAACCCCTATCGGTTTCCAGCCTGCTGACCCCGTAGAGGGAACCCGTGCCAGGAAATCTCCTTTCCTGGTGCTCATCCAGTGACAGGAAAGCAGCATGATGATCATTAAAACCTCCCATGGGCTCTGCAGAGGCTGCTGTGATTGATCCCTGTCCCTGTGTCTTGGCCAGAAGGCTATTACACAACTATCTTACGAAAACAACACAGACACATTAAACCTTATAAAACCACCACTTCTTAACTTTCCTCTGCAATGAAAATGGTTTATAACCAGTGAACCTGGGCTGGTAAAAGTCCTATAAATTGTGGTGGAAGTGGCCGGGAGCAGTTGGACGGCACTAGAGAGAAAGATGGAATCACCCCGGGGGCCCCAAAGACGCGGGGAGGCAGGCAGGCACAGGGCGGCTGGACGGTACGTGCTCTCCTAAGCAGCAGCCTAAACTCCCCAGCCATGAAGTCGGGAATTAGACAAATGAAAAGCTGCAGGAGAGAGGGGTGTAAATCTCCCAGGAAGAGAAGAGAACACGTACCCAGCTTGCATCGTGGCTCCCTAACCTAGAGGCAACACCGTGTGAGGCTTTGTACATGAACTGTAGGTGGAAGGGTGGATGGAATGAGATGAGATGGGCTAAAAGGCACACACGTGTACAAACACACACACACATTTAGTTCCATTAGTGCAGCATTTTGTTTTTACCAATATTTTGAAGCAGGGCCGGCCTACAGCTCACCTTCAGAATATCATAGAGAGGAATCAATGTATCCCCATATGCATTTCTTTAACAAAGGGAATGTGATACCCTCACTCAATTCGAGCCTTGGTTTTAACCAAACACACCAAGCCCTTCCCAGGCTCGGAGGTATTTAATCAGCACATCAGACAGTGTTATATTTGGCTGTATTGATATCCATGGACAGCATAATTGTGTCGGTCAACCAGGTAGATGTACGCTACAACTTATTTTTTGGAATAGGATGAAATAGGCTCCAGTTATGTAATTCTATGACTTTGCCCATAGAAAATGTTGGGGCACGATCAGGGGCGCCGGAGGGCGTGAGCCAATTGTCATGCAGGAGGGCGGCAGTCAATTGTCGAAATGTCGCCTCAAATTGGCGCCATAGGCTGCTGCCTAATCTTGCCTAATGGGAAGGCCGGGCCTGTTTTGACGCTATAAATCCTCCATGACAAGAAACACACTAAGTCCTATGTTTTTATTGTTATGGTAAAGATATAATCTAACATATTACATACCTATTTCCAAATCAAATTCCTGAAGATGAAGTAGTATTTAGTACTTTTATTTTTTAAAGTACAGATAAAGCCCAATCATATTCTTATATTTTTAAGTAAAAATCAGTGGCTATGGAACATACCTTTAACCCATATAGTAAAATGCAACTCCAATTGGCTAGCTACAGGATGTAAACTCTAGCATTGATTTAATTGCTAATGGTCCTTTTTTCCCCGAATGCCTTTAAATGTGAAAGTGAACTTAATACAACTGAAATTATCAGATTTCAGTTTGAGTAGTAAAAAAGTAACAAAACTGATGTCTGTTTTGTGCGTGTAACTATAACTGATTACATTTAGAAACCATGCTCTCTGCTTAAAACCATCCACAGAGGTACACCACTCCATCCGTCGCGGATAATGAGCTAGCATTATGTTTGATTCATGGCTCCTTGAGAAGATTGAATAGTGTGCTATAGTGTCATTGTTCGTTACTGTAGAGCTTGAAACAGCGGAAGTGAATGAGGCCGCATTGTGTTTGCCAGAGTAGGAGGTTCTATCACAAAGTAGAGACTGCTCAAGGTGGAGGGGTGGAAGGACAAGGTGGAGAAGAGGTGGGAGGAGAAAGAGGAGGGGATGGGTGGTTGGACTGGGGAGAAGGAGGAGGCGGAAAGAGTAGGGGTAGAAGGAAGGTGGGGGAGGGTGGGGGAGGGCGCAGGTACTCCTCTTGTCGAAGCTCCATTTTCCCTCCTAATGTCTCATGTTCTTTTATGTCTTTTCTCAACCACCACGAGAGGAGTGTGTGTCTATTTTCAAAGTAAGTGAGTATACAAAATGGTCACTGATGACCGGGGAGTGAGATAAGAGTGCTGCTGTTCTGAACCATAGGAAAAGGAAGGACTTCAAGACATGGGTTAAATGGCTGTGGTATGTTTCCCACAGCAACAAGTGTCTCTGATGGGCCCTGAGAGGCTCCGGGCTGACCTGGGTAGGGTGTGTGAGAGGTCATGGGCCTCCGTGTCACTCACAGTAATACCCTGCTCCAGTATGGACCTCAAAGACGGCGGAAGTGTGTCACAATGTTTCTGCATTTCTGTCTACCAGCAGAGCCTGCTGGATCCCAAACTGACTGTCACAGGCCATGTTATACTATATCACGACTATTCTGGTCTACAGCACACATGGCTTCAAACAGGATTTCTTTTATTTTTGGATTGAGTGAACTTGCCTGGCAGCAGTTTAACCAATGAAATAGTCTCAGCAGTGCAAATCCATCTGTCTATTCATAAAAAATAACACAGAAACACATGCAAATGTCCATTTGAAATCCCCATTTGGTCAACAGTACAGTATGTGTTAAATGGCTGGCCATTTGCTCATTTTTCCGACCCAGCTGACCGCTACAGATCCCCCTGGGCCTTTCTGAGCTCTCACTGATCTTTGTCTTGTTCTGTGACCAGCATGACTTACCAGCTCAGAGGCCCACTCCTGGGTCCCAAGCGACCCACTGACCAATGGCCTTGCTGTGTGTTGGACTGACTGTTTCTGACTAGCTCCCCAGGGTGATTCTCAATGGGCATTCTACTCCAGAAGGGATCCACATGCAATATAGTACATCAGAGCGGATGGTTAGGAACCACTTTACAATGGGAAGGATGTGTGTGAAGAGGTTTGGTGTTCCTTATTTGCATGTTACATAGACACCGCAGAAAATTTTCTTTTGGACAATTTTCTTTCTTGGACCACGCTCACCTTACAAATGTACATGTTAAATGCAAAGTCCTGAAAAGTTGGTGTCTACTCCTCAACAAAAACCACAGGCCCAAAGAGGATTGTCATCAGAGTGACTGTCTTTTCCTACAGCATATTTTTACAACCCAGTTTCCAAAAAAGTTGGGACGCTGCATAAAATGCTAATAAAAACAGAATGCAATGATGTGAAAATCATTTATCCCTGTATTTCATTGCAAATAGTACGAAGACATATCAAATGTTGAAACAGACATTTTATTTCTTTTTGAAAAATACATGCCCATTTTGAATTTGATGCCAGCAACACGTTTCAAAACCATTGGGACAAGGGAATGTCTACCACTGTGCATCACCATAGGCATTTGGGAACTGAGGAGACCAATTGCTGTAGTTTTGAAAGTGAAATGTATTCCTATTCTTGCTTGATATAGGATTGCAGTTGCTCAACAGTTCAGCGTCTCCTTTGTCGCATTTTTCATTTCATAATGCGCCAAATGTTTTCAATGGGTGTCAGGTCTGGACTGTTGGCAGGCCAGTTTAGCACCCAGATTCTTTTACTACTGAGCCATGCTGTTGTAATATGTGGAGAATGTGTTTTGGCATAATCTTGCTGAAAAAAGCAAGGCCTTCCTTGAAAAAGACATCATCTGTATGGCAGCATATGTTGCTCCAAAACCTGTATATATTGTTCAGCATTAATGGTGCCTTCACAGATGTGCATGTCACCCATGCCATGTGCACTAATGCACCCCCATACCATCACATATGCTGGGTTTTGAACTGTGCGCTGATAACAAGCCGGATGGTCCCTCTCCTCTTTAGCTCAGAGGACGTGGTATCCATGATTTGCAACAATAAATTCAAATTTTGATTTGTCAGACCACAGAACAGTTTTCCACTTCGTCTCAGTCCATCTTAAATGAGCTCGGGCCCAGAGAAGGCAGCGGGGGTTCTGGATTTTGTTCATATGGTTTCTTCTTTGCATTGTAGAGATTGAACATTTATTAATGCAGCAATGTACTGTGTTCACAGACAATGGTTTTCAGAAGTGTTCCTGAGCCCATGCAGTGATTTCCACTACAGAATCGTGTCTGATTTTAATGTAGTGCCGCCTGAGGGCCCAAAGATCACAGCCAAACAATATTGGTTTTCGGCCTTGTCCCTTGCATGCAGAGATTTCTCCAGATTCTCTGAATCTTTTAATGATATTATGTGTAGTAGATGATGAGATCTCTAAACTCTTTGCAATTTCATGTTGAGAAACATTATTCTTAAATAGTTGCACTATTTGCCCACGCTGTCTTTCACAGAGTGGTGAACCCCTCCCGATCCTCACTTCTGACAGACCCATCCTCTCGGGAATGATCTTTTAATACCCAATCATGTTACTGACCTGTTGCCAATTGACCTAATTAGTGTGATATTCCACCAGGTTTCATTTTTAGCATTACACTAAAAATTTAGCATTACTTTAGCAAGTAAACTTTTGTTGCCTGTGTCTCAACTTTTTTGAAACGTGTTGCTGGCATCTTATTCAAAGTGGGCATATATTTTTCAAGAAACAATAAAATGTCTCAGTTTCAACATTTGATATGTTGTCTTTGTAATGTTTTAAATTGAATATAGGGTTTAAGTGATTTGCACATCTTTGCATTCTGTTTTTATTTACTTTTTACACAGTGTCCCAACTTTTTTGGAAGCGGGGTTGTATTATTTTTATTCAGTGGCTTAGCTAATGTAGTCAACCGAACAAAAATACTTAATTTAGAGTTGAGGTTGTGTATTATCTGTGTATATGTTCTCATGCCTCCCTATAGGCAGGCCAAGTTCCACTTCTGTAATATCATTAAACTGTCTTCCGTAACGTCCATTTAACATTATTTGGTAATATTTGTCCATTAACATTCTTCAGTAATATCTGATTAAACCATCTCCCAGTTGTCTGGACACTCACCAGGGTGCTTCCAGGTGAAGGATCACATTAGTCCTGCTATTTCTGACAAAGGCCAATTATTGCCTTCCACAGTAAGAAACTCATACCCTTAATAAGGCATGGTGGTTGTGGTGTTATGGTTTTGGCATGTTTTACTGTCTCCTAACCTGAACTTGGAATTGCCTAGTCAATCCAGACCCAAACCCAAGAAAGATGCTGTGGCAAGACTTGAAACCACAAACGTTGTTTGGTTAAAGCACGTTTTCTTGGAAGACTACAGCAGGTGTTTGGTTGCGGTGTTTGGTTGCAGTGTTTGGTTTCAGTCATTGCAGTTAAAAATGCACAAGCAGTTATTTAGTGTGTCAGTGGCATTCTGTTTTCATCAGTACCTAAGCATTGGGAATTGCTTAACATTGTTCAGGTGTTGGAACTGATCGCGCAGACACACAACCTGTTCGAGAATTGAATCGTTATTTCAAAACATGGGAAATTTCTTTCCAAAAAATTGTATTGGTAGTCCTGGGAAATGCAAAAAAATGTTTTTATGGAAAGCAATCTCTTACTCACAATGTAGTTTCTACTTACACTTGGTAGGCCTCCCAGCTTCGATCACTGCAGTGTGCGTGTGTGTGTGTGTGTGTGCGCGCCCAATGAAGTTAAACATGATCCAGAAGATGTTTGTTAGAGAAGAATGGATGATATTTTTCAAGGCTATTGCAAAATGTTAATGTTATCATGTTTCACAATGCATTCATTAACAACTAAATGGTAAGACGTGTTCTTGATTCTGGTGCTGCTCTGCCCATATGAGCTTGTTAACTGTGATATGACTTACAAACAATTTTGTACCCCAGGCTTCTCAATCAGCAACACTGATCAATGACCATATTGATCACATGAACATTATAAATGCTCTGATGACTTTCTATGTACATTCAATGTACATTAGCACATTTGAATGTACCATTTATAGGCATATTACACTTATTTATATTTATAATATTGAATAATATTTCTATCAATATTTTCCATATACCCCATTCTACACTCTTTGGAATTGCTGCTAGTTTACATTGTTAATTTTTTTGCTATATTTTTTGCATTATATATTTCTTAATGCTTACTGTGTAGATGTCATGTGCCATGTCACAAGAATTTCATTGTTCAGAATGACGCTATGTGAAAGACTTTGACTTTAGACTTTGTAAACACCCATCACTGTACCCTTTACCCTTTTTCATCACACATCACTGTACCCTTTACCACTGGCGTAGCGTGGTGACGCCGGGTCGGGGTGCAAGCTGTTGTCGGGGTCGGGGTGCAAGCCCCCCCCTCGCCCCGCCCCCAGACAAGATTTTTTTGCGGCGGTATATACGTTTTATACAACGTTCTGGCGATCCTGCCATACATTAACAGCACAGCTGATGTCGCATTGCGATCGTCCCATTGCAACACATTATAAAAGTGAAAATACGGAGCACGGGCCCACTCGTCACCAAACACGGCCCTCCACCCACCGAGGGCCCTGGTGCAACCGCACCCCCTGCACCTCCCCATACCTACGCCAGTGCCCTTTACCCTTTTTCAACATTCATCAGTGTACCCTTTACCTTTTATCAATAATCACTGTTCTGTTTACGCTGTGGTGAACAATTGGAGTAGGGCAATGGGCGGCAAAACGCGAGCAGTTTTGTGAGCGGCGCGGTGCGTGGTGCTCGATCCCGTGTGCGGTGCCGCTTTCACACAGAAAAAAATACGATTTGCATGGCATTTATTTTTATTTGATTTACAAAAGCATACAACATCTGTGAAGTAATTTTTAGACGACATACCAAACCTAGATTCGCCAGAGCATTGTTGTTACTATGGTAACCAACGCAAAGTCAGCGGTGATGGCTAGCCTATTGTATGTACATACCCGCATGGGTGTACATACGGTTGGCAGATTTTTCTCGCGGTTCAGTTGTCGCTTTCCGCGGCCCGTCTGCAAGTTCCTTAACAATTTCATCACACTTTACTCACCTTACTCATATAAAACAACAACTTTAAAATCTGATAAATGCACCTGCCAAATTCTTTAAACTAATGTTTCGCAGTATTTAGTGCAATTTGGTGTTTATTGTTTAATACTTGAGTATATAGTGTTTTTTTGTATTTATTTATATATTTGCATTATTTATGTGGTTCTGCATGGTGTTTTGTCCTCTTTTAACTGAATGCCTTTAGACAGGTTGTCATTGAAAATAAGAAGTAGTCCTCAACTTTAAATAATGGTTAAATAAATAAACATCAGCATGGACAGGGCTTCCAGCTAAGCCTCCTTCATCGCCTTCCTCCCTCTCTCCCCTCGTCCCCTTCCTCCCTCTCTCCCCACCAGCAGAATGGCACTGTTATTTTGTACACTACGCTTCTCTGTCAGTCAACCATGTAAACAACCAGACAGCTCATATAGCAAACTGCTCTATCCACGTTGATTGGAGAATTGACCGATATTTCACAAAAATGAACGTTTCACAAAAAATTACATTTTAAATTTTTTTTAAATGGAAGAAAATAGAGTAACACAAACCTGTACTTTTTTGTACTGTTTTGTCAGTCCTCTATTTTTGCTGGTCGGAACAGAAAACAATTGTGATTTTGTTTGGAGTAAAATTATTGAAAAATACTGTGTTCCTTCACTGTGTTCCTTTAATTATTTTGACGAGGATATTTTGATGAGGATATTTTGACATGGATATTTTGACAAGGATATCTTGACAAGGATATTTTGACAATGAATGTAATACATTTGACAAGGATATGAC
The DNA here is from genome assembly GCA_016801175.1 of Esox masquinongy. Taxonomy (NCBI): domain Eukaryota; kingdom Metazoa; phylum Chordata; class Actinopteri; order Esociformes; family Esocidae; genus Esox; species Esox masquinongy. The sequence continues at coordinate 91,652 of JACXGI010001141.1, forward strand.
TCTTTTTAATGCACAGAATAAATTGTTCATATTCATTTTATAAAGATGTCAACTTTTCTTTGTCATACGATTTCAGATTGTCTATAACCCACTTTTGGAAATGTATGTTTTCTTTTGTATTTAAAAACATTATGGGAATTATGAATAATTATAGACATTCAAATTCAATTCAAATGTTGCTTCCTGTAGGGTGTGGAATAAATTCATTAAAGAGTCATTTGGAAGTCGATTCAGAATTGATTTCCAACCCGGTCAGGCGGGCAGGCTGGTGCTGTTGGGATGAATATCAGCCGTATCAGATGGTGTCTCCTCCTGTGCTGCAGGCTGCACTGCTCTCAGAGGTCTGTGGAGGATGACTCTAACCCAATGTGACATCCCTCCGACAACACCCTTCTAGAGCTGGCCGGTGCTTAGGGTACAGACACACACACACACACACACACTGTCCTAGCTGTACTTCTATACACACATATTAGATTAGTCGGTGACGCACAGAGGATTTCAGATGAATGGATAAACAAACGTGAGGGGAGTGTGGGTTGTGCGGGGTGACAGGGACAGTTGATGGACAGGTGTGCAGTCAGCATCTTGAAACAAACACACACCCTGACCAGGGAAATGCCAGGAGTTGCCGTAGTAACTGCATCCATGGGGATCACACATATCCCCCCCCCCCCGTTGCGGTAAGCAGTAAGCACCTCCTGACCAGTTTTCTGTACGACCTTGCTTTCCCCTGCTCAATGAATCTTTTATGAGCTTGGCGATGTGGGTTTCTGTGTAGAAGATTGGAATATAAATATGGCAGTTGCACCCAAAGCCCAGAGCTTTTCTCTGTGGTACAAAGCTTTCATACTTGCTAGGAGACTGAGCAGATCGGGTTCTTCTGCTGTGTGCACCTGACAGCACAGCAGTGCTCTCTTAACAGGAACCTCCGCTTTTATCACAACACACATTTCCATATCACAATTCTCTCCCATTCCTAATCAGAAGACATGCATTCCATTTGAAAGTGGAAAATTCCATCCTCATTGGAATGGATACATGACACATATTCCTTTCCAGAATGCTCATGTAGCAAATCATTCTAATTGGGCATACTTTAGGTTAAAGGTTATGGTCAGAAAGAAGCTGTTTGATTTCAGAAATGGCACATTCAGTGTAACGACCACCAGTAAGTTTGGAATGATTTGTCTAGTCCAGTTTGACACGCAATGAAAATAATCCAAAACGGTACTGAAGCCTCCTTTGAATACTGCTGCCTCTCATTCTCTTTCTCCCTCCTTTTTCCATTTCTCTTTCTAAGCCTATCTCACTGTTTCTCTCTCTCTCTCTCTCTCCCTCTCTCTCTCTCTCTCTGTATTCCTGTCTCTCACGTTCTGCTTTAATCCTTCCTCCTCTTGGTCGTTATACCTCCCAGAGATTTCTTTTCTCTTCACCTTGTGTGGCGAGTGTAGCGCTGCCTGGCGTCCTGCTGAAAGCTAACTGCCGGGGATCTTTCATTTTGAGGATGGGCTGTGAGCGCTGCGTGGCACTGCAGAGGCGGGCGGCCAGCCGTCGAAAGGAACCTTTTTATCAATGTGTTTCTGCAGAAGGCGCTCTGTCACAGCTACTCAGTGGGATCATTGAGGAGGGGAGTCTCTCTGACTGAGTCTGAGCTTCCCGAGTCACTAGTCAGGGGAGTCGCTCCTTCAGATGCAAACCCCAGTCTCTTCTCACCTTTCCTTTATTTTTTCCTCCGTTTTTCTAAAAAGAGGTAGCGAGGAGCTTCTGTCTAGCTTGTGTTTAGTAATGGGCTAGAGATTACAAAATGCAGCCAGTAGTGGAAACGCTACCCTATTCTCTATGATTTTAACCCTTGGGGATTCTCTGAGCATGATAAAAAATAGACATGCCCATGTAGCAGGCACTGATATTATCAGAGAATGCATCAGCGGACTGTTAATGTAATAATGAAAGGAGTTATCTTTCTCAGTGTGGTGTGGCGGGTAAAGCTGGATGTAGGACCGAAACAAATACTCTACTTGATATATTCATGATACTGTCAAAGTTAGAACAAGATAGTGAATGCGGACTGTAAATATGTAGTCCCAGCCAACATCCTGGAACAAACAGTAAACCTCCTCTATTGAGGACATGATGCTCCGGCAACCCAGAGGCAGTACCTCACAGTCTGGGCACTGTCTGAGATATGAACACAGCACTGCACCTGAATACAGTTGGCATTGTACAACTGCTTATACAACACACAGTGACATGAATAGGAGTGATAAGTGCTGGTGTTCAGGTAGGTGGCTGGTGGAAGGAGGCTGTGTATATGGTGGGAGGCAGCACAGTGGGTTTGAATCAGTGGCCAGTGGACTACCACAGGGATCAGCCCAGAGCAGATGGGAGTGGAAATGGGGAAGATGGACAGACACAGAGGGAGGAAGCGAGAGAGATGGAACTGCCTGCTGCTTTGCCTGCAGGGCTATTATATTTTCCATCTTAATGAAGGAGAAAGGAATAATTAGACCCCTATCGCTCCGTCACTCTCATTCCAATTCCCTCGTTCTCCTGTCTGCCTGGCTGACACTCCTCTGCTGCCAGATTGGTTGTAATTAGGCCCCTATCGTTAAATCAATATGGCCACACATATGGCTAAACAATGGCGGGTGAATCATACTGCATACAGTGATGACAAAAGCCAAGCTTGTACGTTAAACCCAATGCAAAAGTGATAGTGAAAAGAGATGAGTGGAATGGAAGAATGTGAAGGGATGTTTCCTCTGATATCTTCACACACTGACCCATACAACGCTATCAGAATGGTTGTAGTCCTCTCCTACTGTGTGTGTGTGTGTGTGTGTGTGTGTGTGTGTGTATAGATATTCCTTGTGATGTGTAGTGTACAACCCCAGAGTACAAAAAACTAAAAAGCTATAATGCACCAATATACCCAATAGGACCTTGCTAGCTTGTGCCGTTTGCTCTGCCTACCTCCTTTCTTATATTCTGCCCACTCGGCTTCACTGGCCTCCCATTGGACATGGCAGCTTGTGGGCTATCTTGGTTTAGTTATGAAAATGTTTGGCGCATCTGTGCATGGGGAATATGTTCATGCATACCAACACATCATCTGCTTTGAGAGAGGTGTAGCTAGAAGCGATGAGGGGAAAAATTGCTAGTTACCAAAATGTATTTTGATGACATGCTGTATAGTATTAACATAATGCAGTATTGTAATGGCGCATTATTGTGGTGTTAGCTGGCTGTAACAGCTCTGAAACTCCAGTAATTTTCTTCAGATTGTCCTTCATCGTCTTTTTAGGAGCCTGGAAAGCGTTCAGAACTTTTATGTCCAAATCAATCATAAAAAAATCCAATCAATACATAGATAATCATGATAATTGTATGAATAACAATACATATTTATAGATAATGGTATTATGATGCTATTCAAACACTACTCTATATGGACCACGACAGAGTCACGATGCTATACAGACACTATTCAGGCTAATATTACAGCTTATGTTGAAATGGGATCCAGAGCAACTCATCCGTATTTAAGCTGGAGAGAGGCTCAATCGCTTACTGCCAATTGAATTGAATTAATAGATATTCAGGAAAGGTCCCTTTAAGCCACGCCGCCCAAGGCTACTGGATTCTCTCTGCCTCTCAATCTCTGTTTCTCCCTTGTCTCTTTCCCCCTCTCTCTATCACTCTCTTTTTCTGTCTCTCTTTCACCCCCCCCTCTCTCTGCTTGGTGAAAGGAGAGCTGTGAGGGACTGAACTGAGGTATATTACCAGGGAGAGGAGCGCTTCTCACTTGTCAGATACATTTTTCTAGTTGGTTTGTTGCCGATCGATATTTGCAGCCTGCCTGATATCTGTGTTGATCTTAGTGAGACAGTCCCTGAACAAGGCTTTATTAAAACTGACTAGACAGACAGAAGCATGGGTACAGCATCAGATGACTTATCTGTGTTGATCTTAGTGAGACAGTCCCTGAACAAGGCTTTATTAAAACTGACTAGACAGACAGAAGCATGGGTACAGCATCAGATGACTTATCGCTACCCAGCTAAATTAAGCCTTTCCTGAAATGTTCAACAATTAGAAATTATGCAAAATGGAGTCCAATTTAGATCACATTGAGATCTACAAGATAAATGTCTAATTGAAGTTGTAGTAGCACAGGGAGGGACCCTGGCTGTCATCAAAGTTTGCTTTGATGTTTTGTATTGTTGGTGAAAAATATCCACCAGCATGTTGACTTTCCATGCATATTATTTATGATAAATCTATTAAATACCCTTTATAATGAAATCACTCCCCTATCCTTTGGGGGTTTCTCCAAAGGGTTTGTTCCTACTTAATTTAATCTCTGGCTGTCATGTAACATATTTAGCAGCGATGTGATCTAGAAGGTGAAAGCACTGCTGAGATGGAAATTAAGTGTAAATTCCTGTTAAAGATTAGTATAGGACACACTTTAAGGGATAAATAATTGTTTGTTTCCGGGTTAAGTATCACTAGAATATTAAAATGGAAAGTGACGTTTTCTGATACCTCATCTCTTGCTGCATAAACAGAATTATTGAGGACCATGGTTTTCGTTCCTGAACAGACTGAGGTGGAACCACACCGTTGGAACATTACTGTAGACAGTGCAAATATACATGCCTCGTGAAACAAACGTGTGCACACACTGAAACTGGTGTGCGCGCGCACACACACACACACACACACACACACACATTAAGATATATACAGTATATATTGTCGCATCCATATTGTTGCTTAACACAACTGCAACCAACATACTGTACTATATTCATGCAAGCCAAATCAACATAAACCTATTATCTATTGAATGTATCATTGAAAGGACAACATGTGCCCTCCAGCCAAGAGCAGAGTTGATGATCCAAACAGAGACCCCCTGTTGTGTAAATGGAAGCATCAACATAC